>APFE031306084.1:124620-163781 GCA_000404065.3 Pinus taeda
AATTCAAGGGAAAGGCAAATTTGGGTGCGGGGATGAGGCACAGTTTTTGCAGAGGTCTACTTGGGGCAAGATAGGTGATTGTTTTGATGCCTTTAAAGAGAATGAATGGATAGATTAGACTGTTGAGAGGTTAAGGAGAGCAAGAAACTTTCAAGGATTCTCCATAAACAGATGAAAACATGGAAAATCAAACAAACTTAAAGGCAGAGCATAGCAAATTTATGGATTCTACCTTAACATTTCATTTGTTCAATTGCAGAAGACAAGAGAAGGAAAGTGATACACATAAACAACTTACAAATACTGAAAGAAGCACACCATCAACACATAAAGCCACATGAATCCCAAATGGTGTTGCAAAACCCTGGTCTTTCCTTTGCCAAAAATGCAGATCAAATAGGTACAATAGAGTGTCAAGCTATTCCCAAGAGTCCAACCCTGAAAATGACTAAGAAAATACATAATATAGGAAATCCAACTCATTCCCTTGCCTCTAGGGGTCAATCTCATCATCCTAGGAGCTGTTTCAACTAACTCTAAACAAAGCACTACAATTTAGGCAGTCAAAACAACTTGCCTCTATAAGGTAGGAAACCAATTCATTCATTAAATTTTCACCTTTTAGTGAATGAATGTTCTAGAATAAGTAACTAAGAGTCAAAATAACATCATGTTTCATTAATTACATCAAGAGGAGTGAAAAAATCACATCACAAGTCAAAACTGGTCAAACTGGCTTCATTTCCCTAGCTGAAGATGAAAATTGTGCCAAAAAACGCTGTGCGTCGCGCGCTTGAGCCCTATGCACCGCACGCCTTTCCACATGTTTTTGGGGCACTTCCCGGCATCCAAATTGATCTTAGGTTGGCCTGTTGGAAATCCCTAGATGTCTGCTTTCCAACGCAAGTGGAATTTTTTAATTTTGTGTCCATTTGCCCCTCCAAAAGTGCATTCTCCCAAAACTACTTCCTGCTGGTGCAAAAGGTGGCAGAAAGGTGATTTTCATGGTGTTTTTGAGCCTTTTGGTCACCCAGAACTTCATGAAATGCTTTGGCAATAGCTAAGAATGTATATTTCATCATGAAAAATCCAAAACTACAAGCCATTTGTGATTTGGACCTCCCAATATTATGGGTCGCGTGCGGCGCGCTACGCATTGAGCCAAAAAACCTGTTTTTAGGACAAAATTTTAAAAATGACAAAAATTTCTCCAAATTTTCTCAAATTCGGAGTGAAGACCCTCTATCATGTATTGTGCCCCACCAATGAAGCCTCGGCCAAAATTTGGAGTGGATCGGGCTTTTTTCGCCGTTTTAGTGCCTTGCTCAATCGCCTCTTAAGGATCTTCATTTTTGCTTTGCAAACATGCATGCGAGCCCAATAGTGAGTTTTCATATCATGAAGCATGTCCTTGTCTTTGTTTGCCTTCGCCAACAATTTCTCCAAATGAGTGTTCACTCGGATGAGCATAGACTCTCGATATATCGGTGTTAAATCACCGGGTCTCTTTCGAGCCAATTCTCGGTCTTCCCAGATTTGCCGCAGCTCATAAAGTGTATGTTCATCTTCCAAATGTTTGTTGCGCTGCTCCAAGTAGTTGATCACCCACTTAGCCATCTGCAATTTCTTGTGCAGCGAGTCATTCTCAGCCCTTTTCTCTCGGATGATCTCTTTTAGCTCCGAGCTAGGAGAGCTCGCATCAAGATCAATGATATCTGTGTCCTAACCTCCTGAAGGACCCTCATCAAACATGGGCCTCTTGCCCCTATCCTGGATCTGTACATGTGCTGAAGAAGAAGGTGAGACCCCTTCCACATGATGTGGAGATAATACTCGCTGTGATGATGAAGTCAACGAGACCCCTTCCACCCCAGGTGGAGATAGTACTCGTCGTGTAGATGCAAATAAGGCCCTATGGCCTCGCTGGTATGTCACATATGGAGGAGCACTTATATGCTCGGTCTTAGGAATGTCTGGTTGGTGTGAAGGCGCTCCCTCGTCATGAAATATCTCGGGAGGCGGCTGTAGCGCTGAGAAGTAATCACGGGAGATGAAATCCTCCCAAGTAATGCCCTGCTGTGCCAACTGATGCATCACTATGATTTTGATCAATGCGTAATGATATATGCTCTTATGCTGATGTGCTGAGCTCTTCCTTTGTACTAAAGGCACCATCCTCTCTATGTCGCGACACATGAAAAATGGAATGTTCATCATACGTACCCTCGTGAAATGCATCAACAAATGGACATGGTACACATAGAGACGCGAGAATCTGCCCTTGCAACTGAAATATCGAATGATGACTTTCATCAATGGCACAAACTCATCCCTCAGGAATCTGAAAGGAAAAACTGTGCTCAAGTGCCTCATATACCTGGGTTTGATATATGGTTCATACTATAATTTGTCTAACAGCTGGCGTTTACTCCATCCCTCCCCTAAATTTGGTATTCCAGTGGCCTGAGCAATAGTCTCGGGTGACAAGGTGAAATTCACTCCGGCAAGGTTTACATGACCATCCTGTAAATGTAGAACAAATAAACGGACTAGTTCCTGATGATGCTGAGTTTGTGAGATCATCTCACAGTATTGGAAACATGATTGACGAAAAAAAACAATCCATTGCAAGTGGGCAAGCTTGCAATTGAGCCAAAGAAGTAGGCTCCTCCCTGACATGCTGACCACTTTTTCCACCTTTGTGATACCTCTGTGGCACATTTGGAACATTTACCTCTGGTGTAGAATCACTATCATACTCCTGCTCATAGACTGACTTGGTCTCTGACATGTCTTTGAAAACAAGATAGCTGGAATATATATGCTGATGTATAAACTATGTGCACAATTGACTGTAAACTGTTCTTTTGCTCTAAAAATGCTGTGACCAAGGGGACACAAATGCACAAGGGAATATTAGGAAAGGGGAAACATTAGGGAATTAGGGAATTTGGAAATAAAAACAAGGGAAATAGAGAAGGGAAGGGAAATGAAAATCTTGGATTTTAGGGTTTTGGATGTTAGGTAAGGATAATGTGTTTTTTGGTAGAGATGAGGGACTAGGATTTGAGGGATTATAGTGTAGGATTAATGAGGGAATTATTGGGGAAAAATAATGGTGAATTTGGGAATGGGAAACAAAGGGAAATGGGGAAAAATGATAACCTTGGTTACACTCTGTTTTTGAAACCCTACAACAATCTTTTGCATTCAAACCCTACAGCAATTTCATTGACAAAGGAGGGCCTTCCACTTGGATTTCTAAGGCAACATATGATGAACCCATTACATTAACCTTTGAAAAATCAAGCACAAGTGGTGGATGTGAGCCTACCTACAAATTTGTGCAGAGAAGAGGCGAGTTGATGTGTTCCCAAACAAATTTCGGGCTTAAAACCCAGTGCGACGCGCGCCTCACCCAACGCACGGCGCACCTCTGATGCGTCACGCGCATGTATTTTTACACTGTGGTTTTGTGCCTGATGCACCGCGTGCCCCTGATGCGCTGCACGCCTAGTCCAATGCGTCCTGCGCCAAGAAACTGCTCCAACTTTCTCACAAATTCACAAATTCTCTTTGAAATGATGTTCTTCACTCTTGGCATGCAAAATGAGTTGACAATGTAGTGAAATATCTTTATAAAGACTCCCTTTTGATTTTTGCTTGGTCCATGACCCATTTTGTAATGTTTTTTCGTTGACACTTTTTCAGGATTAATAGACTTCTGACCTTTTTGGTTTCCTCCTTAAATTTGGTTGAAATAATGATTTTCTTTGACAATTTTTTGTAGGGATAGCTGTGATATGATCTGGAAAAGGAGACCAAGGTTGCGCTTGGACGATTCAAGAACTGAAATTTTTGAAGAATTTTTACAAAAATGAGATGACGAGTTATCTTCAAAATAGAGTTTTGAAGAGAAGTCCTAATTTATCTGTATAATGATGAAAATTATTGAAGTAACCACCTATCGAGGACATCCCTCTGGCTTGCTGGTCTTCTTAGACTTTGCAAAACAAGATTGACTCAACCCTAGACCTAATGACCAAGAACCATTGTTATGACCTAGAAATTTGAAAGAGGACTATACATGACCTTTGAAAACTTGTTTTTATGAATAGACCTGAACCAACAGTGCCAAGCACGAGGGGATGGAGTAACAAAAACCATTCCGTCAGAGTTATGGCATGCCTAATGAAATGCAACTGATCAAAATTGATGGGACACCTAAACATGAAACGCAAAAAAGAGCTTTGATCTCTGATGGAGGGATAACTAGACCGACTCTAACACATCCCTCGTCCTGAAACCTGAAAAAATCACGTCCACAGCCGCACAGGTAAGTGCCTAACCTTATTTCGTTCAATTACATAAGCTATACTCTGAATATGCATGACTGTGAGAATGGACGGATTGAACAAGGCTGGTTGCCATTCAACTGGCCACCACAGCCAGTCAAGCGGCCTCGTAGGATCCGAACTGGATTGGTTATGCCGAAAGGTTGGATAATTGGCACGTGGGAAGTGTCCAGTCGGGGAGAAGTGGAGGTATGACAAGAATGGCGGCGGTAAATGCAGAGGAAAGAATTCGGCGGTCAGGGGCATGCTGGGGAATGATTGCAATGACGTCGGCCAACAGATCAGCGGGGACAGCTAAACCCCGCGCCATGAATTCCATAGCAATTCAAAATCGGCCGGTTGATACTTATGATGCACTACAATCATTTATGATCACAACCGTTTTCCAACCGAATGTGCGTCCTCCTCCTCTGCAAGTGGTTAGCCCGAGTTTTCAACCTGTTCAAAAGTCCTGCTACCGCTCAGACTGATCCTGCGCTACCGTAACGTCCTCCAGAAGCCGAGAACAACTTCTACAGGAAGCTACGCTACAGGAAACATGACATCCAAAGTAGTGTGGACTGTTCACGTCAAGGGTGGCGAATTTCAGTGAGGTAGGCAGAATTCAACCTCCCCATGCAAAAAAATTTCCAAAGGTGGTGAATTTGACGTAGCGAAGGGGGTAGAGAAATTTGAATGCAATTCTATCTGAATTTTTTTTATATTTCACTGCCGAAATCGTCTTAGTAATCTGCATGCGAAATTTCCTCCACGTGTGAATGAAAACTCCCTCCTGTAGAGAGTGATACACTGTCAAAACACTGTTAAAATTGTAAATTTTATGCAGCTGTGTGTATAACGGAGACGTAGCTCTGCGCTCCGTGTGAAAAATCCCGAAATTCTCCTTCTGTATATGTGAGCAGGCAAGTTCAGCACAGGGTTTTCGACCAAAGATATCTTTTTTACGCTCTTAGTGGGAAATCCACCCAGAATTCCCAGTCTGCGTGAAAATGCGAGCAAACACAGAGTTTTACCATGCGGGGTGGGTTCATTCGAAAAGAACCTTCGGACTCAAAGCAATTACGGGAAACCCCTGAGGTGGTGGACTTATTTTCTCGTGCACACTGGATGTCATTTTGTGACAAGCTCCAAGGTCACGACGATAAAATTGCAGAAGAATTCCTTCGGTCCCTAAAGCCGAAGTTAAAGACATTGGCCGTTGTCAACTTCTGAGGACTGGCCCTCAGACTCACCCCATAGTTCATCAGCAGAGTAACTGATCTTCTAATGGGGATGCCTTGGGATAAGGAGGAGAGGAAGCTGGGTCAGAAGGCTAAGAAAGAATTCTTCTTGCAAGAAGAAAAATTCTCAAAAGAGAAGAACGGAGTTCGGAGGACTAGCCTACAACTGTTCTGGAGTGAAGTCAACCTCGAAATTATGAAGTATATTACGTGTGAGGGGCGATTTAGCATCATATACGGTTATCATTTTCGGCTGCTCACAGAACTCAGACACCACATGGACCTACCCTTAGAGCAAAAATTGAGCATTCCTTATTTCCTCCTGCAGTCCATGACTAAGTGTGCCACCAAACTCAGAGAGGGGACACCAGACCAGCTAGCTCATCATGGGCTTATTAAGCTTCTCGTGGAAGATGCACTCCACACTTTCACTATCCCCCTCTCCTGGGAAATTTTTCGGAATATGTTGAAGGATGATGACATCCGAGTCTTAGCCGAGGAGTTCACTTCTTCTAGCAGTGAGGAAAAGGATCCTACTCAGGCAGAGAAGAAAGTTAAAAAACAGGACACCCCTGGCAAAACACTAAGGAAGGAACAAAAAGTAACACCAGCAGCAAGGCAAGCTGCCAAAACAAGGGATAATAGAACTGCACCAACGCCCAGGGAGAAAAGACTACAGAGCAGGGTAGAACGGACTGAGAAAGTCCAAGACAATAAGGGCACCACTAAGGCAACCTCAGCTAAGATAAAAGAAAAAGTCCCCTCAGCCAAGCAGACTAAAATAGTTCCCTCGGCTTCTACAGGAAAGCAACAGAGTATTTCTACAGGAAAGTTGAAAACAGCTTCTACAGGAAGCCAGAAAGAAACGCTATAGGACTTTCTACAGGCAGTCCGAAAGGAGGACAATAGAAGGAGAAGTCAGCCAAAATCCTAGCTAGGGAGGCAGCAACTGTGATGGCCACCCTAGGTACCTCTCCCAAGCCAAAAGAAAAACGAAAGAGGGAGACTCCTCTGTATTTCAAAGCGAGAAGGAGTGTAAGGATTAAGACTGGTAGACCCCAGTCTCCATCAAAAGAACCGATCACTATCGTGGATACCCCTACCACACCAAGGGATAAATCCCCCTCCAAAGCATCCATTACTTATGAGTGGGGGAGCCCAAAAACATCCTCATGGAGGTACAAAATGGAAAAATTGAGCTCAGAAGCCTCCTTACAGGATGCTGAGGCTATTCTACATGAAACTTTGGCTAGGCTGAAAGAAACTGAGCAGATGGAGGAGAGAGCAGCCGAGTCCCCACAAGAGGAGGAGGGAGTAGCCAAGTCACCACCAAAGGAGGAGAAAGCCGATGTTATCATGGAACCAAGCCCCCAGCCCAACTTGGGCTCTTATTATAACTTTTTGGAGACTGGCAGAATTATTCCCCAAAAGTTCACAGTGCCATTGTTTTTAGCACTAGAGGAAGAACGGGTACGAACCCACACGTGGATGAGGATTGCTAAATCTAAGGGGGTACAAGATATAGGACCTCTAGAGGAAAGGCTCAAGGAAGAACAAAGGGAGTTGGCAAGAGTAAGGCATGTGGAAAGCTCCCGGCAAGCCAAGTTAAGAGAAGAGAATGAGCTGCTTAGACAACAGCTCCATCTACAGGGACAGAGGAAAGAAAAGGACACGGTAGCCAAGGATCCCTCAGCAGAGCCTCAAGGAAAAGAAGAGATGCAAGCTGATCTCGAGGAATTCAACCAGTAGCTACAAGAAAGGGGACTACACGCAGATATGGAGATACAATCCCTAAAGCAGCAGGTGCAAGAAAAGGAGGCACAACTGGCCTGCATGGCTAGTTGGGCAATGGAATCACTGCAATGTAGGAAGCTGGCCAAATCTTATGGCTTGTACCTAAGGGAACAGTGGCTGTAGTTCGAAATCAACACGTTGGCACAGAGGGGTATCTCCCACATCCAAAACCCCCAGCAGTTCACAGATTTATGTAACACCAGTTCATCGGAAGATAAGGCCAAACGTTCAGAGTTTTACCTCCATAATTTGGCCCTTCCAAACATCACTTCGTGGGACCCCAACGCAGCAGTAGGGGACATGCAGCTGATGGCAATGACCTCATGGTTAAACCACGAAGAGAAGAGAGCAGCTGAGGTCAAGAATGTCATGGAACGCGAGTTACATGAACCACTATTGATTAGAGCAGAGCCAGGGGACCCCACAACATTGATACCCGCTCACTAGCACCTAGCAACCAACTCTTGGGGTTTATTAGAGTACATGGATCGTCAGGCCCAAGCCATAGCACACTTTGAGGATATGGAGCGATTACTAGGGGGAAATTGTGTTCATGCTTGCACCCATAGGTGGAACACATTGTCCCACAACCTCAAAATTCGAGAATATCACACTCCAACTCGGATGAGGGAGGCTTTGGCATGGGTACCTCTCTACAAGAATTCTACGCAGAACCTCCAAGCCAATTGGATAGGCCTCAAGCTAAGTCTACCCTTGCTTTTGGGATTGTTAGAGGGAGGCACAGAAGAGGAGGAGCATAAGCAGTGGAAAGAGGTGGACAGGAAGGCCGGATTCCATGACAGTGTGGAGGACACTACTTCAGAAGCCTGGGATGTGAGAGTGGCCATTAAAGAAATGAAAGACGAGGAGCTGGACTAGTTGCTCAGAGGATGAGCAACCCTTTTAGCAGGGGGTGATGATGAGCCCCAAATTTGGTAACTTGTTAGGCTCATTTGGCCTAATTATCCTTATTTAGAACTTGTTCAAATCCTTCATTTTCTATAGTTTATGCATTATTTTCAGTATGTTTATGTCATTTGTATGAATAAGGGAAGTCACTTTTCCTAGGTGGTTAACACGTGCTTATTTCAGGTTTTTTGACACATATTGGAGCAAAGTCAAAGCAAACATGGGCTATAAGACAGCCAAGTCTGAGGTGAGGATTCGAAGGGGGGTTTCCTATGGCATTAAATAACCCTTCCTCGGGATTTTCACCCCCAACTCCGAGCTCCAAAGACCACCAAACCAAATCTAGAAGGCAGGAAAGAAGAATTTAGAAGGGACTGTTTAGCTCATAGTTTGACAACCGAGTTCCACAAATTGAGGAGGCCAGCTAGGTCCCTCGTGATGTATAAATGTTGAGGCCTCAGCCTTCGTAAAAAGACTTTTGAAACTATTACGTATTTTGCACCCCAGTGCTGCCAGTCCTATTTTGTTCTTTTGTAGCCATTTTTGGAATGACTCTTATGATTATTTTTGGATAATGAGAAGCAGTTTGGTTTCCTATCAAATCTGAGTTTTTCATAGGAGCCATAGCTCTCAGGGTTGGGCCCAAGCTGAGAGCCTAGGGCCTCCTTTCTGTACTGTTACTTTTCCCTTACGTATCATTGTCTTCCTTTATGCATTTGAACATATTTCTGTTATGTAGATTTCGTTATGTTGCTTGAATAGATGATTGTGTATGAATGGCAATGCTTTAGGTGCTTTGGTAGGATAATAACAGAAAAACCTCCAAGAAAAGGGACAACCACACTCCTGATTTCGCGTCATCCTTATTGGATTAGGGGCTGGAATTGAGGAAATAGTGTTGCCTCAACAAAAACACTAGTTTTCTTGATCATGCAATCCTTAGTGTACTGTTTTCATTAGCAGATATTAGTCATGGGTTTGGACATCTGAAATGTTTCTTTGCATAGTTGATGTACAAGGTTTACTTCCCAAATAAAGTTGTTGTTCATTTATGTTGTTGATAGTTAGATTAGATTAGTTCAAGATTTGATCATTTGCAGCCTTTGTTGATTTGATCAAGGTACACTGTGCAGGGCATCTCCTACATTCTTTCATCCACCCAAAGTATCATCTGAGCCACCTGTCTTGTCTCTTATCTAAGTTTCTCATCTCCCATCTATCCTTTTTGTCCACGTCACCCTACCTTCTTGCTCATCATTGCCTTAGCCTTCTTCAAGCCAAGTCAGCCTTCCACACTTCTTCACCACTCCATCCACCAGTCCTTAGGCCATTTTTAGACCCCTATCCTACCTCTAGATCCATCCATGCACCTTCCCTCACTCATAGATCCCTTGAAAACCAATTTCCAAACATCCTGTAGAAATTCTGAAACATCCTGTAGAACCCCTGTAGACTTCCTATAGAAGCTCACAAATGAGGTTTCTTGATGGCCAAACTTTGAGAAACTCTCTCGAAGAGTGTTAGGGACTCCTTAGAACCTCTCTGAACCTTTCCAACCTTTTCCAAGCATTCCTCTTCCTTGATCCACACCTGCACAGTAAAGCACAATTCAAGCCTATGCATGAGAAAATTGACAACTTAGTCAAAAATTACAAAAAGATGCTTTCTTAGAACAAAAGTAGTCTAAACACATGTATTTTGCCTTCATAGAAGTAATGGCATCTCTTTCAGTAGTTTGCACTCTCATCTTTGCATCAGTAGGACTAGCTGGTAGAATTAGGGTTTGCTAGGGTTTGCGCTTTCCTTCAATTTGTCAATCTCTTTTCGCAAGTAGATTAGCTTCCTTTGAGTTAGCTTTCATCCATCAATTAAAAGCTTCTTCTAAGAGCTCATAGAATTTGGCTAAAGCCCCTAGTGGACTTGTGCCAGCTGACAAAGTGACAGCTGTGGCAAGAGCTAGTACTTGTGCATACAGCACCGTCGCTTCCAAGTTTGTTACAAACTACTGGGTTGATAAAAGTAAAGAAGGGAGTCCCAGAAGTTGCAGCATTATTGCTACAATACTGGAGCCCACAAATGCTCACAGACAATCCAGGCTTCTCTCAAGCCTTCCTCTATGCCCTCCAAGCTCCTATCTCGTTGTGCTATTCCTTTGGGATGATTCACTTTCAACCAAGTGGAACACTCTGTTCTCACACACTGTTAGAACTATGCAATCCTCAAGGAATGATTGCTTGACTGCATGCATGAGTTTTCTTTATAAGAAAACACATGCAACTGATAGTACAATGTCCTTGTCTTTAATCTCAACTGGGCCTTTCTCAGAATAGACATGCATGAGTTTCTGATGAGGGAATATTCCTTAACTGGAGTACACTAGTTGAGTGCATGCATGCATCAACTAACTGTTAACTCTCTCTTAGTTCCTCAAACAATTTGGAACTTATTTAATTGGACTTGACTCAGTAAGCTAAGTTAACTAATTACAACTCAAATATAACTCAATCTTATCTCCTTAATTTAAGGGATAACTCTTGCATGACTTTAGAAAGACTTCTAACTTGAATTTCTCCAACTAATTAATTCAAAATGAATTAATTAATTATTTCCAAGCAGCTGTTAAGACTAAATTCGAATTTAATTCACAAATTAATTCAAGGAAAAATTAAATTGGAATATTCTTGTTGCCACATTTCAACACTCCCTCTCAACAAGAAAGGGATTATCTTCCACCGCGATCCTGTCTCTATGGAACTCAAATATACACTTTGAAAATGCCTTTGTCAAAATGTTAGCATCTTGCTCCTTTGTCGAAATATATTGTAGCAACATGATCCTCCCATCATCAGCAGCTTGCTTTACCTTTTTTATTTCCTGGAACTCACAACTGACTTGTTCTCTGGTCTTGGAACCACATCGAAAAACACTATTACGAACTACAACGTCATACTCCTCCACCATAGCATCAACCCAAATCGATTGTTGCACTACTTCCTCAAAGGATAATGGCTCGGTCTCAACACATTCCCCAGCAAGGGCCATGTATCCAGTGTACTTCTCAGGTGACCTTCTCTGTCTACACTAAGAAGATGGTGCTCCCACATTCTCTCTCGCATCCTCCAATAATATTTCAGCTTCTCTGGTGCGCTTCCATCCATCTCTGGAAGACTCTGTTTTTGTCTCCACTCTTGGAACCTCTGCTTGCAGCTGCCCCGGATAAGTCGGACGCTCCTCCTCCTTAGGATCCAACAGTTCCTCCAAAGCCTGTAGTTGAAGCTCCCTCTCAAAGGAAACTTACATGGCCTTCTACTCATCAAACTTGAGATCTTTTCGAACCACTTTCCTCCGACTAGTAGGCAAGTACACCCGATAATTGTGAGGTGTATCGGTGTACCCCACAAATATCCCCAACTCTGTTGTTGGCTCAAGCTTCTTCCATTTATCCTTTGTCACATGGAAATATACTGATGAGTCAAAGATCCTGATGTGACCCACATCTAGTCTCTTATAGGAGAAAGCTTCCTTTGGTGTCTTCATCCCAAGTATGTGATGTGGGATTCTATTCTCCAAATAGACCATTGTGTTGTAAGAACTCTGGACACCACATATCTCCACAATGGTATGATATTGTCCACTTTGGGCCTAAGCCCTCATGGATTTATTTTTGGGCTTTACCCCCAAAAGGCCTCATACCAATGGAGATATTTTTCCATCCTTATATACCCATGATCCTCCCCACTTCTAGTCAATGTGGGACTTTGGTCGTATACCCAACAATCCTCCCCTCAAACAAAGGACCATCAAGCCTCCCCTCAAACGATTATCCATCTGTCCACTCTCTACCAACCAGGATTCTTCGCTCTAATGCGTTGGAAGCACACGCCTTACATGGGCACCACCTGCCTCGAGAGCTTGCTCTATCCCAGGTCAACTCCTCTTCACTGTGTTGGGACCAGGACACGTCCATGAAGAATCCGAAGCACACCGTCTATCTAACCGAGCTCATCCACGGATCCCATCGTGATATTACCGGGGCCCACCACCTTCGTTCGACATTCTGAGGATTCATCCACGTGGCTAACTTCGGAACTTGGCTCTGATACCACTTGTAAGAACTCTGGACACCACATATCTCCACAATGGTATGATATTGTCCACTTTGGGCCTAAGCCCTCATGGATTTGTTTTTGGGCTTTACCCCCAAAAGGCCTCATACCAATGGAGATATTTGTCCATCCTTATATACCCATGATCCTCCCCACTTCTAGTCAATGTTGGACTTTGGTCATATACCCAACATGTGTTGCATGCCTCAGCCCACAAGTGAAGAGGTATGCCTTGGTAATGCAACATTGCCTGCGCTGCCCCTACAATAGTTTTGTTTTTCCTCTCGGCCACCCCATTTCGTTGTGGGTTATGAGGTGCCATCAACTCTTGTTTAATTCCTTCCGCTGCACGGAAGACCTTAAACCCTTGAGAGACATATTCTCCATCATTGTCATTTTTGAAGGCCTTGATCTTCTTCCCTAATTCTTTCTCAACCAATGCTTTGAAGTCACAAAATTTTGTGAAAGTTTGGTCCTTCTTCTGCATGAAATAAATTCAGCATTTACGAGAATAATCATCAATGAAAATCACATAATACCTTTGCTTCATTGTGGATTTAGTCGAGAATGGTCCACACACATCAGTATGAACTCAATCTAAGATCAGCTTTGCTTGACTGTCTCAATCATGAAAGGAAGGCTTGGTGTACTTTCCCAAGGTATACCTTTACATGTGTCAACTTGCTCAAGTTTACCTTTGGGAAGTCCTGTAGATATTTGTTGCATTATCATCAAAGCCCCATGATGCAAATGGCCCAACCGCCTGTGCCACAACTCACTAATGTCTTGGCCTTTCACCAATTCTGCTTTTGTACTTGTTATCACTCAGGTTGTTCCCAAAAGTTGTGAGAAAGGGAATACGGCCAAGGTAACCACAAACCAATCTTTTAGACGCAGATTCTAGCCAATCTGCATCCAGAGAGGGCTCTCTCTTTAGGATTTAGCTTTTTTTATGAAGGTTTTAGGCTAGTTGTGAAGTTTAAGGGTTTTGTTTTGAGTTTGGGTGGTGAGATTCGATAGGACAGAGAGGCAAAATTGAAGAGTTCAGTCCATTGGGCATGATGGAGTCAAAAGAAACAGGCTTTCTGGATTTGGTTTCTAATAGAGGATGGCATCACAGAGCAAGGTAGTCAAACCATGGAACAATTAAAGGCTGGAATCAGATGGAGAGGACACTCAAATGGGTGAAGGGTAGTTAAGAATCCTTCATCATATCGAAAGAGGGAAATTGAAAGCTTACCGACAAAGAGTAATTAAGAATTCTTTATCAAATAATCAACGTGAAAGAATCAGGGGAAACAAGAGCAATTAAGAATTCACTGCTTATGCTAATTCTGGAGAAAACATAGAAAATAACAAAGATTGAAGATAGAGTGCAGTCAAGCAAATTCTGAATTATTCTTTTTCTTTGCTATTTAGATCATGAAACACAGGTGATATAATAACATGGAAACTATAAAACACAAGATATAAGGGACTTATTGATCCGTAGGTTGATTCAAGAATTTTGTGACAGGTCCAATGCTTCGATTCCTCATCCAGAAGGCCAGACAACATTTTGATCCCAACAGCTTTTTATTCCAAAGTTCAGAGTTACAACAAGGTCTAGTGAAATCTACACATACTCGACCTCTTCAAAACTCTAAGGAAGGGGGTATTTATACAACAAAATATGTACAACAGGTATCTCATAAAAGCTCTGAGATAATATCTAAGTTTAACCTAAAGTATTTACAAGCAACGTAGAAACATCCAACTTAGGCTATGCTAGAATCTGGCTCTTAGGTTTCGGCCCACAGGTGTCTTCTGCAATAACTATGCGCATCTAATAGTCTTTATTGTGCTTTAACTCTGATCTGCTCTTCTTAGTCGGCTTTGATACTCTTTAATATTGATTTGATCTATCTTTATTTCTCCACTGATACTCTTTAAAGCTTGATCTGATACTGTTTGACTTGTTGTGCACCCAGTTTTCTCTGTTCATATCTGTCAGGTGTTTAGCCCAAAATATCTTTGTATAGGTTGGTTTCTCTCTTCTGGAAGCTTTGGAAATCCCTTTGTTTTCTTTAAACTGAGTTAAACAAGGGAGAGAGTTGCAAAATGGTGGGTCAACAGAGTCTGCAAGCTCGTTGTTGGAGCCTTTCTCATTCTGGTGGTGGTGAAAACACTGGAAATGTGACCTAGGTCCCTTTTACGCTTGGAGCGCATGGAGGCACTAAAAAAAACATAACAAAATGACCTTTTCATCCTTTTATTGACAAAAAGAAGTTTTGGCGGCAATTTTCGATTTGATCGGGAGCGATCATCGTTGGATGAAATGGATGGATGAGGGTCGTTGGATTGCATAAGGGTGGATCAAATGGCTGAGGAGAGATCGCAATATCACGTTGGCGGAAGACAAGGGGTTTGGAGTCGCTATATGTATGCGATTTGCAATTTGCGATTTGCGATTTGTGATCAGATCGCATCGAAGAATCACATAGCGGAAGGTAAAGGGCGAAGGTTTATACATGTCATAATGCGATATGCGATATGCGATCACGGAATCGCATCACGGAAGTTTAAAAAGGGGAAAAACGGAGGCGGCAGGGTGAAAGTGCGATTCGCGATTGTGATTAGATCGCATTGTGGGAGGTCGAATGGGCACGATTTTATGGGTTAAGAGCCCAGGGTTTTTGGTTATTAATTGACCAGATGTTGATTAATTCCTATGGCTGCGGGGAGGGGGTTCTTAATAAGTTTCAAGTAAACTTATTAATTCCCGACAAAACATGTTTATGGTTATATTTCAACCAGGGCGGGGATATATTAGATATTGGGGCTTCTTATACATAATACGAGATTGGGTAATAAAGCGGGATTTATATAATAAAGTTAAAAGTTAGTATGGATTTTCGAAAAATGGAAAGCGCTAAGCTATGATGTTAAAAAACTTAGGCAAAAAGGAGAAAAAGTTGTTTATACAAGAAAGATGGCCACATTCCTAAGCAAACTTTGGGATTTTACGTAGGTAATCGACGAAATGGAATGGGTGGCTTAGTGATATTGAGTAGATCTTAATATCACTGGGGGAAATTAGTAAATGATTTGGGGTGGAGATGAAGGGGAGTTAGTCATGAAATCTGCCTCACTTGAGCTGGTCCAACGGTAATGTCTGCCATAGTACTTTGTGATAGAAGTGTAAGTTAACACACATTTTGAGAAGCATAATCCATCACAAGTCTCATTCTGCAACAACAATTTACCTACCCAGCCTACTGTTCCTAACATTTTTTATTCTTTTATTTGGGTGCACTTAGACTGGCAAACCCTTTTCAACTTTTCTTTTCTTTTCATGGCAAGCCTACCTAAGTTTGCACTTATTTCTTCCAAGGGCTCAGATTAAACAGTTGAGCTCCTTTGCTTCTCTACCTATCTACTTGTCTGCCAAGCTTGAGATATTTGTACAAACCTTCATTCTCTATTCTAAGACAAGTAAATTCAAACATGATCTAGCCAGGATTAGACTGTCTAGCTATTCATCAACTGTGGCAAGAGTCAACCACCTATACATAGTAAAATTCTACAAAATATGGAACCTTTGCAGCATGAAAAGGACGAACATATTTGGCACTTCTCCGGTCAATCATGAAAAATGAAACCTATTGGTATAGGAAGCTAATAGTGGCTCCACTTGGGGATGGCTTTTCCTAGTGAAAAGTCAAGAACAGCAGGTCAGATGGCCTCATATTCAATTCTTGTTGTATTCTAACATTTCTCCTATGTTGTTCACAAAATGGCTCCTCTACAATGTCTGTATTTCTCATGAACTCATTCCAAAAAGTGGCAAATCTGTTTTGGGTACTCTGTCTGATTATTTATCATCATTTTCACAGCTCCCAAGTCTGTTTCTTTAGATTCTTCTGATGGGCTTAAAATGCTATACCCAAAAGTGGCACAATTCCTTGTCCCTTGCACAAAATTTGCTGTAACTTATTCCCTATTCCATTGCTGTAATAAACTACAAAATGTAAACTCTAGTATGTACAAATTGAAGTGCTGCTATCTTTAAAAAAGTAGATGAAAATAATGCTTCAACATTCTGCCATTGACCAGTCCATCATCTGCCTCTGTAGCATCCAGGCTTTTCAAAAAGTAGGTGTTGTTTCCTTGTACAGTCTGTATGATAAATGGTCCTTTCCATAAGAAATAAAAGTTTCCATGTTTTCCTCTATCTTCTCTTTTGGAATCCCACTTTAAAACTTTATCCCCAATGAAAAAATCCTCTGCTTTGGTTCTTTTATCAAATATATTTTTAAGCTTTTCTTGTAGAACTTGAGCTCTGTGGTAGACCTCCTCTCTTGTCTGCTGTAAGTGAATAGTTTGATTGATCCTTCTTTGAATATCATTAGGTTCTGCCTGTATCTCTTGTAGCAACTTTATCACTGGGATTCCCAAAGAAGAAGGGAATACTGCCTCCATTCCATAAACCAACTGATAGGGACTGTTCCCAATAGATCTCTTAGTGGTCAATCTGTCTACCCACAATGTATTTACAAGCTTTTTATGCCAATTTTTCTTGTTTTCCTGCAAGAATTTCTTAATGATGTTGATCAAGCTCTTGTTGGAGGATTCAGCTAGGCCATTACCTTGAGGGTAATAGGCTGTAAATGGCCCAATGTAATGTGGTATTTATGATAGAAATTAATCATTCTTTTAGACTTAAAGGCAACATCATTGTCTGTAATAATTTTCTCCAGGTAGCTAAACCTAGACAAGATGTTGGTCTCAAGGAATTGCGTGATTACTGAGTCATTGGCTTGCCTACAAGGGATGGCCTCTATCCACTTGGTAAAATAGTCTGTAGCAGTCAAAATCCATTTGTGCTGGCCAGAGGATGAAGGGTGGATTTCCCCAATGAAGTCTAAACCCCATTGTTGAAATGGTTTTTCAGTGGAAATGGGCTTGAGGGACAGAGGCAGCAACTTTTTCTTGACTTCAAAAATTTGGCACTTGTGGCAAGAAGCTACATATTTTTTCACATCAGCAAATAGGGTGGGCCAATAAAATCCAGCGCTTAGGATTTTATCAGAAGTTGATTTCCAATATAAATGTCCACCCCTGCATGAAGTTCTTCAAGTACTTTGTCAGTTTCTTCTTTGATTAGACAATTTAATAAAACACCTTCATGGTTTTTCCAAAAGAGAGCATGATCTAAAATGCAAAATTTGGAAGCTTTCATTTTCAAAAATCTTTTCTTAGTTCTGGATAATCCTGGAGGAGCTTGCAGGTTTAATAATACAAAAGATATGTCAGCATACCAAGGTGATTGTAAAAAGGCTTGATTGATCTGTGGAGTCGCCATCTCCTGCTCATTATCCAGTTGATTTATATAATAGGGCTTGAAAGTTAGTTCAGTCATGAGTTTAGCTAGTCCTTGTCCTTTTATCAGTTTTGTTGGTTTAATTTCAATGTCATATTCCAGCATGGTAGCTATCCATTTGCCCCTTTTGCCTTCAATGCCTTCTTGGGTCAGGATGTCTTTAACAACAGTGTTGGGCACATAAGCAATCACATGAGAGTACAAGATGTAAACTATAAAGTCCTTGATGGTCTTTACAAGTGCATATGCTTGTTTCTCCATGATTTGATATTTGAGTGGAGCATCTCTAAGGGCTTTGCTAAAGAAGGCTATGGGTTTTTCACATCCTTGGTCATGTTTTTGGAGCAAGACATCAGCAATTGTATGTTCTGATGAAAATGAGAATATGATAAAGTCCTTGTCAAAATTGGGGCTTGTGACGACTGGTGTGTGGGTTAAAGCTTTTTTGATTTCCTCAAAGGCTTGCTTAGTTTCTATTGTCCACTTAACCTTGGAGTCTTTTTTGAGCATGTTGTTCAGCAATCTTATTAGCTCGGCCAGATTTGGTATGAATCTTCTTAGAAAGTTGATCTTCCCCAAAAAGGTTTGTAGTTATTTAATGTTTCTGGGGTGAGGGACTTGTAAGATAGCTTGTATTCTGTCAGGATCAATTCTAATGCCTTCTTTAGAGATGATATGGCCTAATAATTTTCCTTCTTCTAGGCCAAACAATGATTTCTTTGGATTTAGTGATATACCATATTTTCTACAAATTAAGAATACTTGCTTGAGATGATATAGGTGCTCTTGATCTAATTTGGAAAAATATGTAAGGTCATATAGGTAAATAACTAAAAATTCATGGATCTCTTTAGAAAAATCAATATCCATGGCTCTTTGAAAAGTTGCTCTTGCATTCTTGAGTCCAAAAGGCATTTTCACATATTTGAATGTTCCCCAAGGGGTTGTGAAAGCAGTTTTATCTTGGTCATCAGGGTGCATTAGGATTTGATTGAAGCCTGAGAATCCATCTAACAGTGATATCCTTGAAGCACCCACTAGCCTTTGTAGAATGTGATCCAGTTTGGGTAAAGGGTAATTGTCCTGTAAGGAGACTTTGTTCAAATTTCTCAATTCAACACACGGCCTTATCTCCCCTGTCTTCTTTCTAGTGGGCACTAAATTTGAAACCCATTCTGATAATCTAATTGGAGCTATAATTCCAGCTTCATACATTCTCTTAACTTCTTTCTCAATCAAAGGGAGCAGCACAGGGTTGTCCCTCCTAAGTTTCTGTTTGAAAGGTTTTTGGTTTTCTTTGAGAGGTATTATGACTTGGATGACTGCAGTATCATAAGACTTTAGGTCCTCATAACTCCATGCAAAGACATCTTGAAATTGTTTGAATAGTTCAATATACTTAAGTTTTTGGACAGGAGGCAGAGCTTTGGAAAATTTTATCATTTTGGGATTTTCTGCAGTTCCTAAATTACAGTCCTCAATTTCTGCGTTCAATGGCTCCATTTTACGTTTCCTAGAGATGTCATTTGAGTCAAAAATGTCCTCTAAAGGGGTGAGGCATGTAGGTAGGAAATTATCCTTCAGCTCAATGACTTCACACTCTGCTGTAATTGCATCCTCACCTTCCTTTTCATGAAGTTCCTGTAAATCTGTTTTGGTAAACTTAGTGGGATGTAGAATTTGGTTTGTTGTTTCAGCAGAGATATGTGTTTCAATTTTGTCTATTTGATTGCTTTCCTCTATAGTGTTGGTATCCATTTTTGTGCTTGATAACTCTTCCTTCAAAGTAAGGAAATTGTTGATTTGTGTGTCATTTTAAAACACCTGCCAGTTTTTGACATTATCTGCTACAGCAGGTCTATGTTTTATTTCAGAAGTGAATCAGTGATTGGGCATAAATGGCAATTTGCAAGTACTTGCAAAGGTTGCTAGGCTATGAGCATGCAGATTTTGATTCCTTGGAATCTTGGTCAATTGGGATTTAAGAAAGGTGTTAAGAATTTCCATTGTGGCAATTCTATATGACCTCGGCCTAAGATCATTTGTAATGAAGTTACCCTTTATTTGTTGAATGATGAGGTCAGAATCTCCGAAAATTGATATTCTAGCTGCACCTAGGCTTTTGATCACTTTGAGCCCTAAGAGGAGGGCTTCATATTCGGCCATGTTGTTAGTGCACCTGAAATTCAATCTAAATGCATGTCCCTCAGCATGGTCATCCTTCATATTGTGTATCCATCAAACTCTAGATACCATAGGTTTTCTTGATTTGAACTAGTATTAGGAGCTTTTTCAATTTGCTCAGTAGGCATGGTTGGATTTTTAATCCCATGGGATTCCTCCTGTGTGACTGTGAATTTATTGTTTTCCAAGACTTCTTGAATCTCACTGTGGATTCTTTGTCTAGGAATTCATCCTGACTTAAAGCCACAATTTTTACATCAGTTGGGGTTTGAATCTCAGTGTTGTATAAGATAAAAGAGTCCATGTATGAATGCATAGAATAAATGGGAAAGTTTTGGGGTTTTTATTGACTACTTACCACATACTTCATCAAAGTTTCTCGGTATAGCCTCTTAGGCTGGCCGAAGACTGAGATGGTGGCATAAGACATGTCTAGTTGCAAAGATCCTTGTAGCTTGGCACCCCCAGGATCTAGATAATAGCATTCCATACTTGGGTGGAATATCAGCTACCACCACATCCATGAGAATTATCTTGGCTAGATAGTGGACTAATGACACACACAGATCCTTGATTAAGCCTAGACACCAGACCTGACTGGAATCAAACGAAAATAGGTCTTTGTATGGCTTTGTGATATCTAGGTCCAATTTTTCCATGACAGATTTTGGCATTAGATTATGGGAGGCTCCTGAATCAAACATTGCATTGTGAATCACTTTGTCATGAATGTTTAAACTTACATAGAAGGGAGGAACCCCTCCATCTACTGATTTACCATTTGCTTCAGGTCCAAATATAAGTTCTGGTTGATCATCAAGGATGTTCACTGAATCTTTGTTTTCTGAAATTTGTAATGATCTACTGATTTGTTCTCTAAAAACTTCATGCCTAGCCAATTAAGATAATGGGATGGATACTTTTAACTTACTTATTTCAGCCTCCATATTAAAGGGTTTTTCTGTTTGTATTTTGACATTTTGGGCAGTAAGGTTGTGTTTTTCCACCAGGTTTTCAATAACTACCTCTTTTACTAGAATGTTATGATGACCTGGAGTCACTTGCTTACCATCTTCCAAAGGTTCCTCTACAATTTCTCTGAGTGGAGAAACAGATATAGGGTGTTGTTTTGATTTATCTTTGTCCAAAACATCTTCAACTGTTGGACTATTTGGATTGGAAGTTGATCTAGGGATGTTTGGTATATGAGAGTCCTTAAGTTTGGTTTTGATAGGTTGCTTGATTGTCTTCTGCTTGGGATCATCAGGGATGTCTATTCTCCTACTTCTCAAGTTGTATTGCTTGTGGACTTCATACACAACTATTTCATACCCTTGCTTAAAATCAAAGGATTCCCCTGATTTCATTTGACACTGACTAAGAGTATGAGCCTCTTGATCTTTGTGAGTTAGGAAAATTGGTTGGCCACTATTGAGACCCATTAGGTTAATGTGGGGGTCCTCTGTTGGTTCACTAGATGTGGAAGCTTCTGCATAGTTTTATTGGAAGGGGGGCCTTATGTTTTGGTCTGGACCAACTTTTCCTACATTGGGGTTTTGATTTTTTCTAAAGTTTGGATTTCTTGCATTGTTGTTTGGTTGGCTTTCCCATGAAGATTTCCTCTCAATAGTTTCCACTCTATCTCCTAGCCTTTCCATGCCTTTAATGATTGCATCAAGTTTTTGTTCAAAGGCAGAGGGTTCCTCTTTGAAAGTTCTTCTTCTTTCAGTCCTAGCTCGATTTCGTTTAGAAATCAGATTGGCTTCAACACTCACAGCTATGCTTTGCATATCTTCAAGGCTAGGAGGAGCTCTCTCCCTGAGCTGGTAAGCCATGTATGAGTCAAATCCATCAGGGAATTCAATCAATGCTAAGTCTAGTGGTTGTCTAAGATTTATTGGAATAGCAAGGTCGGTATTGTTGAATTTGGCACAATAATCTTGGACACTCTATTGTGGGCCTCTCTTCAAGTTCTCATATTCTTTTAAGATGTGTAAAGGGTATTTTTTCTTTTCCCACATGTTTAAGAAATTCTGATAAAGGGCATCAGGATTAGCTATTTTGTTTGCAGGGAGTGACCTAAACCATGTCCTTACATCACCAATTAAGCTCTGGACAAAAATTTTCATCCTGACATCATCATCATCAATCTCATAGTCTTCAAAATAATCTGTCATCCTCTTGGTATGTTGTTGAGCAGTGTAAGTGCTAGTACCATCAAAATAGGTAATTTTTCCCTGATAATCCTATGGCATAGCCCCTGGATTGGTAGGCAACTGCAGGGGAGCATATCTATTGGCCATATTAGCAGGGAAAAGTGGGACAACTGGGAGCACAGGGATAGGAGGTGAGATAAGTGTTGTGGATGGATGGGTGGAAAAGAGATTTTGGAGTGATAAAGGTGAACTGGAAGAAGCTACAACAATAGGAAGAAGGGCTTGATATTTTGCTGTAGTAGGTTTAATTTGAATGGGTTTCTGCTGGGGTGTTTCAAGATTTGAATCAGTAGAACTCTCTTGATTTTCTAGTTTCCTAAGGCTCTTAGCAATCATATTTGGATTGTCAAAAATAGCTAGAGGATTTGGGTCTGGGTTTGACCTTGTGTACCGAGTTTTCTTCTTTGGAGCCAACTTCTAAAGTATGTTTTGGTATTTTTTGGGAATACTTGGAGGATACAAGTTTTGACAATATCTTGAAGGAAGCTACTAAAATGTAGGAGGATTTGGGCTTTCCTTTAGGTAGGTTTGAAACAAGGATGGCCAAACAAATCTTTGAGATAGCTATTTAGAATCTAAAGCTAAAATGGAGTTGGACAGAAGTAACTTTTATTTACTCTTGTGATTGCATGGCAAAGACAGTTTCAAAGGCTGCCTGGCTAACTTCAGGCTCCATCTGTAGCTTTAGAGATTAGACAGTAGTAACAGACCTTCATTCGGTCCCCAGTGGAGTCGCCAATGATGTTATCACTCAAGTTGTTCCCCAAAAATTGTGAGAAAAGGGAATACAGCTGAGGTAACCACTAAATCTTTTAGAAGCAATTTCTAGCCAATCTGCATCCACAGAGGGCTCTCTCTTTAAAATTTTAACTTTGTTTTTTGAAGTTTTTATGCTAGTTTATGATGTGCAGAGGTTTGTTTTAAGTCTATTTGGATGGTGATTTTAAACAGAGCTAGGATGCAAGTCTGAAAGAGTTTATTCCATTGGACATTGGAGTCTATGAAGATGGATGGCTGAGTGTGTTTCTGTGATGATGGGCAATACTACATAGCAAGATAGTCAGTTTTGGAACAATATTGAAAGCTGAAATTGATGGGATGTAAGCTAGGGGGTAAAGGGCAGTCAAGAATCCTTTATCATGGTGGCAGAGGGAAGGTGCATGAATATTTTCAAGGAGCAGTGAAGAATTCCTTGGAAATTTTCAAAGTGAAAGAATTAGTGGAAACAGAAGCATTTAATAATTTATGTTTATGCTAGTTCTGAAGAAAACATAAATAACAGCAGGAATTGAACACATAGTGTATTTAAACAAGTTTTGGGCTATTCTTTTTCCCTGTTGTTAGAATTATGAGACATATATGAAATTTGCAAACATATAAAACACAAAAACACAGTTTAGAATAACTTATTGAGCCAAAGAAAGACACAAAAATTCTGTAGCAGAGCCTAGAATCATCAAATCCACATTCAAAAGGTCCAACAACAATGCGTTTCAACAACCTTTGTATTAAGAAATATCAGAGTTACAACGCAGTGCAAGAGGAGAATCACCAACCCCGAATACATTCCTTGGGGGGGTATTTATACAAAAAAAAGTTACAAAATATTTTGTGGATAAGATATGAAGTAATAACTTCCTTCACCTACTCTGTCAGAGAAATAAATGCAGAAATAAAGGTAGGAGTAATTGTGGCTGTGCTGGCTACTTTAACTAACAAGATATTTTAGATTTTTCAACCCAGGAATTCGGTTGGTAGTTGTGTCTTTAATTTTCATTCCTGCGTTGCTATCATAATCCTTTCACCTGCTCTTGATTTATCTTTAATGTGTCCTTATCCTTGCTTGAGCTCCTTCCTTCATATCTGCCACGTGTCTTGCTATTTGACCAAGTGTACATAGGCAGAAAGATCCAAATTACATAGGTAAAACTTCTAGCATACTTTGCCAACTGTTCTGTAGGCAACTGTTGTCTTTGTATTTTTACAAGTATTTCATCAGCCTCTGTATACCTGTAAAAGTTAGGCTTGACTTCAAAAAGATGATTTATTTCATGTTCTATAAAAAACATATTTTCCAATTTGTCATATAAATTTTGTCCGGAAGGAGGTCCTGTGTCTTCTGAAGTGCTGGATGATGCAGTGATCTGATTTGTTACATACTTGTTTACCCTATGAGCATATTGTTGATGTGATAACAGTTTTTGATTGCTTGTTAGTAAACTGGGTAGACCTTTCTGCTGCAAGTTTGTGAATTTCTCTGTGAAGGCATTAATGTCCATCTGCATCTCTTGACACTTCCTTTCCAAAGTACGTATAAAATTTCTCATTATTAGCACCTTCTTCACTGTCAAAATGGTGCTTGTCCTGTCCGAGATCTCCAAAGCTGCTAGCTATTATTTAGTATTGGTATTCAAAAAATGGATGAGCCTATTGGCCGAATCAGGCATATTTCCTAATTATGCCCTGGCCCTTTGAATTTTCTCTTGTGCCCTTTCTATCAATTCAATTTGCTCTTAGATTGTCTGAATTGATAGCCATTGGTCAGTAATGGAGTGGCCAATCTTGGTCCACAAAATCATTTTAATGTCTGCCAGAGTTTTATGCAAGGTGAGATCCTTTTCCAATGATTTCAACTTGTTCTCTAGGGCCTTCACCTCTCTGGTCTTCTCTGCCACTGCTATTTTTGACTTGTTATAGCCAACTTCTAGCTTGGCTAGTCTTTCTTTTGCCTCTTTGAGCTATGACATTTGAGCTTCTAGCTCTTTCACTACCTTCATCATTTCTTCCATCCTCATGCTAGTTTTTGGCTCTGTTGTTGTTGCTGCTGAAGCATCTGTAGTTGTTGTACCTGTTGTTGATGCTAGCTCAGTGGGAGGGATTGCTGTTGTGTTTGTGGGAGGAGCAAAGACAATTGTTGGAGTTGTATAAGGTGGCTGGGAGGTCGACTCTCCCTGCTTAGCTTATAATGCTTTCTCCAACTCTTGCTCTGTCTGCATTAGTCTTTGATTCATTCTCATTAAAAAATCCATTACATCCTCTTCTAATTTTTCTTGTGCTAGTTCTGTTGTTTATGGATGCATGGTGACAGGCAGCTTCAATTGCTTTCTAGGGGTAGCAATATCTTCCTCCTTCTTCTTTATCAATGCTTTGATGCCCTTGGCATCCTTGGGATCATGCCCCAACTCAATAACTATTTATTCCAGAGTCTTTATTCTGTTGTCTTTGGCTAGAGAAGAGATATTCTCCAAATCCAATTGAGCTGATGTATTACTCAATGAATCTTTTAATTGGTGGGCCAGCATTGCTTTGTCTGCCAATGTGGCTTAGACCATTTCACCTGTTTGTTTATGCAATTCTATTTGGTCCATTGGGTGTATATCTTTGGCAAGGACCTCCAGATTGGTCCTTATGTAGTCAGCTGCAGACTGTGGTTGTTGAAACTTGGGCTTGAAATGACTTAAGATCATTTTCTCCTCCTTGATGTCATAAGCTACCATTAGTCTATGCTGTTTGGAGGGTGTCATCTTAAGAAATTGATCATACAACTGAATTCTTAATGACTCATTTTGAGCCTTAATATCCATAAATGATTGTTTTATGTCTGATCGTTTCTTGGCTTGTGACCTTGAGGAGGAGACTTCCATTCCATGCTGCCTCTCCCCTTCTTGTCTGTGAGAGCTACGCAAGTCTAGCTGTGGCCCCTCTCTCCTTTTGCTTTCAGTGATTCCTCCAACAATGTCACTCTTCAGAGGATTACCCTTTCTCTTGGCCCTTTTTTCTGTGACCACTTGCAGTGTGGTCTCTTCTCGTCTCTTCTTACTTCTCTCCTCAGGAAGAAGAGTCTACAATGTTGTTATTCTGGTGCTCTCCTATAGTGAAGGCTTGCCTGACTGTGGTCTCTTGATAGTAGTTAGTTGTTGTCCATTGTTCTTGCTCTGCACTACTAACTCTTCCTTTGTTTCCTTGTTTTGGTTAGTCCTCATGGGCAACTTGTGTGAAGTTAGCAGTTGATGAGATTTCCCGTTGCTGTGGTATTTTGAATAGAAACCTACCCAAAATATATAACCAAAGTTTTTTCCAATTTTTCATGGTTTTTCCGTTTTCTCTTCCTCAGTAACTCTTCAACTAGTGGCCTCCACCCCACTCATCTTGGTTGGCAAACTTTTCTAAGTCAGGATGCTGCAATGTTCATAGGGTGCTAGCCTATATTTTACCCTTCTTGCATTGATGAAGCCATTTGGGTCATAGGGTACCCACCAAAAGCTTCTCTTGAGTCTGAGTGTTTGACCCAATATTTCATCAGCATCCTTCCATCCCTCTTTCTTGTTCATAACAAAGGGGCCTAACTGGTCTCTGAATTTCAATCGGGCCTTTTTCTTTGTGCTATGGAAGTGACTCAGTTCTGAATTGATGAATTGCCTGAAATATTCCAAGGCAAACAGTCTCATTGGCACATATATGGGCAGACTGTAGGGGCATAGTTTGCAGCCATATATTCTCAGAATAGTGTGATTCTGGTAAAAGTACCAGTCACCTATTTTATAGTTTTTTCAGAGTTGTAGTATCTATTGCATATCACATGTCAGTCTAGGAGGAGGGGTTCTCATTACGAGAGAAGAGATTGGGTATACAAATAAACCAATAAACTCACAATAAGAGTAGGCAGAGCTGCAGACTTCATGAAAGATTGGGGTCCAAAAAATCACAGACCTCCTTTCCCTTTTATGGTCCAATTTTCTAATGGGGAATTGGAAGATATCTGGCTGGTAGTATAAGAATAGATGATAGATATAGGATGAATATTTAAAGATTCCCTCCCTGTCTAGCCTCAACAATTGGTCATGTATCTTGTTGGCAATAAATTTGGCATAGTTGTATTTGACAGTAGGGGGTTGCCCTGGGGTAAATATAGACATCATAACCAGTATGGTTTCATCAATATGCTCACTTGTCTTGAACCCCAGAACAAAATATACCATATCAACAACTAATCTACCCACTTTAGTGAAAGATGCATAATGGAAAGGAGGTGGCTCCTTAGGCTGGTGATCTGCTCTCATAAACACTTGGGCAATTCTGGTTATCTCTAAGCTGGAGAGTTTGAGACCTTCATCCAACAAGAACTTCATGGTAAGAGAAAACTAGAGGTGGGTTGGTTTGAAGTTCAGCATCTGATTTATAGAATCAGGAGTAATATGAAAAACGGTAGTCCCAGATGGACTCTTAACTACCCCGTTTGTTGGCTCATAGTTCTTAGAGTAGAGGTGAATTATCTCAGGGAATATATTCACAGAGGGGAGGTAGTATATGGGTAGATTTGATTCCCATATGCCATAGGCATCATTTTGGTTTAAGTAGTTGTTTCTGAGCTCACAGATTGCTTGCAGATGGTTTTTGTAGCCTACTAGGTCTTGGATTAGATAGTGTTTATCAGCTAAGGGCAGATGTTCCAGTTCCTTGTGGGGCGCATTGAGAGGAGTGATGTTCAAGGCTATTGGACCTTCCATGGATAAACTCTGTTGCCTTTAAAATTGGAAATTTTGGCTTTGTGCAAGTAAAATAGGAAAAAAAATGGCTCTGTGGATTTCTCTGGGTTTTTTCACCTTTGAAACTGATTTGTTGGCTTTAATTTAGCTCTGTGGATTGAAATTAGCTAGAGAAAGAGAACTTATGGGCTTCTTTGGCACAATGGGCGACAATTATGGACAAAAGGCAGCTTTCCGGGGTTCCTTGGAGAATTTGCAGGGCCGAACGAGCTCAATTTTAGCTCACTGTGCGAATTTGTGGTGAATTTGGCAAGACAGAGGTTAAGGGGGGTATTTAGGCGGAAACACAGTGTTTCTTCTTCAAATTATAGGTGATGTGGCCAATTTTACAGAGAAACCAATGAAAATAGGGTCGGGAGTAAATTGTTTGTAAATACCTATTTTCTCGGTGGAATGGTTGATTTGGAGGCGACCAGGCGAGCCAAGGGGCCGAGCTGTGGAGTCGAACTGCTGGGTGGTGGAATTGTATGGTGAAAAGGCTACTTTGCATATAAATTCGCATGCACAGGTTGCGTACAGAAAACAAATAGAAATGGGTAAAAACAACGTTTTCACCCCTTTTTAACCAAAATTTGGACTTTGGCGGGTTCGTGGCGCTTTTTTCTGATGACATCAGCATGTCGTCATTTTGTCGTGTAGTGGGGTACGGATGCTGACATGGCAGGTGACATGGCATGTGACGTGTCAGGTGACATCAGCAGATAGGCGGGAAGAAACGGGGGTGACGTCATTAGATGACGTGGGCATGATGTTAGTAGGGAGGCAGTGGGGTGGTAAGTGGTATTCCCCGCACTGCTTTTCGGGGGAAGTGGTTTTGGGGGAGGGGGCTCCGAACACGCTGGGCGCTTGACACGTGTCCTCGGGACGGCAGAAATACCGCCCATCCTCTGGACGCTATAGTTTGGCAGGTTAGGGCTTGCGATATCACCGACCACCGTTGGATCTGTCAGCGCCGATCGGTCGGTTGGTGGGTAATGAAGGTGGCGGCAGGTTAACAGCAGGGGACTCGCTTTAATTTTTCATGTTTTGTAATGTTTTTGCGGTGTATTGTGGACTTTGGGTTAAACAAGTTTTGTGGGTTTAATATGCGGGTTTCGGCTATTTATTTAGCCAGAGGCTAAACAAGTCCTAATGGGGCACGTGGAGGGTTGTTATTGGCCCCGGGTGGACCAATAACTCCCTAAAAAGATCTAAAATATAGCTATAGTTAGCCAAGGGTTAGGGTATTATATTTTTTAGGGATTTTGTGTATTTTTACCTAGTAAGGGAGGGGAATATACATAGGAGCTATATAATAGGGTTAGTAGGTTAATATGACTATGTGGAATGGGTTTGTATGGTTTAGGCTAAGTTTATAGAGTGAAAACTTAAGCATGGGGGGAATGAAAGGATACCCAGTTGTGAAGTCTGGGAAACTTGGAAAAATGGAATAAAGACATTTTACACAAGAAATGTGGCTTGTTTTGCCTAGGTGAAAACACATTTTCACTTAGTTTTTCTATGAGATGAAGTGGACTAAAGGTAATGAGAAGATCTCATTGCCCTTGGGGGGAATGTTAGTAAGTGTTTCTTGGGAAAATGGGGAGGGGAATTAGTCATGCTCCATTTGTTTTGTAGCCACCTTGCCATGGTACCTTATGATTTTTATGAGATGAAAACTTGTTCCAAAGGAGCAAATTGCTCAAATACCTGCTTCTATATCATTAAAACTGCCTACCCAACCTAGTATACCTAACATTTTCTCTTCATTTTCCTTGGGTGCACTTGAGCTAGCAAACCCTGGTTCCTCTCTTTCCTTTTAGCTGCCCTCCTATCTAAGTCTACCCTTATCTCTTCTAGGGCTTAGATTAAGCTGTTGAGACCGTTTGCTTCTCTACCTAACTACCTATCTGCCAAGCTTGAACTGTTTGTGCAGACCTTTATTCTCTATTTTAAGACAAGTAAATTCAAACATGATCTAGCCAGGATTAGACTGTCTGACTATTTATCAATTGTGGCAAAAGTCAACCACCTATACATAGTGAAATTCTACAAAATATGGAACCTTTGCAGCATGAAAAGGATGAACATATTTGGCACTTCTCCAGTCAATCATGAAAAATGAAACCTATTGGTATAGGAAGCTAATAGTAACGAAGGTCACTTGTCTGTGGAGTGGTTTTCTTCACAGTTTGAGAAAATCTTAATACAGTTCAATGGATATTCATTCCTAGGATGCCTCTTGGTACATCTAGGAGCAAATATGGCCAAGGCTCTCTCTTCTTCCTCTTGATTGCTTTTGATGTTCATGGTGTCCAATTGAAAGGCAAGGGTTTGCAGCATATCACTTTTGAAATCTTCCAGCATATTTCCAATTTCACCCTTGATGAATAAGTTGGAGGATTATGTACTGGCCATAGGTTGACTACCCCTACACTTTTTCTTGGCTACCCTAGAATGGTTTCTAAAGACAATATTAATATCCTCATAGGGTAATTGGTAGACATATCCTCTTGCTATCATTTGTAAGGTATATAGAAGATCCTCCCTTACTCCTCTAAGCAGGACCAACTTTAGTGACTCAGGGTCAAGTGTGAACCTGGCCCTTTTGTAACTGAGCTAGAATCTTTCTTCATAGTCTTCTATGGATACATCCTAACCTATGGTCATCCTGGAAATCTCTTCTTTTGTATCCCTTGACCTATAGTAGTCCTTATATTTCTTGTTAAAAGTATGATGCATCTGTGCCAAAATTGTGATGCTATCTCTAGGTAAGCCCATGAACCAGCGCAATGCTGCATCCTTGAGGGTAGATGGAAACAACTTTAACTTTTTCTCATCATATGTATAGTCATAGGTTCAACATATAACAACAAAATCAAATAGGAAAGTGTCAGGGTCCTCTGTGGTTAAGCCATGGAAATGAGGTAGAGCAGAGGGGCTTATATTCTTCATCTTAGTGTCCCCATTGGTCTCCCTGATGGGGAAGGCACTCTCAATTCTCTCTATTTCCTCTGTCATGTTGGTTTTTAGCCATTGGTTCAGTAGGAATGGGTTCTTCCTCTTCTTCATCCCCTGGAGGTTCTTCAAATACGTAAGGTTTCTCAGCTAAAGTTTCTTCCACTTCACAATCGTTGAAGAAGAGAGAAGGTTGATTGTTGGATGAAGCGGGGGTATTTCTCAAGAATTTCCCTAAATTTTCCCTATTCTTACGGGGCATGAAAGGAAATGTTTTTGGGTTGGTTTTTGTAAGATTTTCTTTAAAGCTAGAAAGTACTTGCAGAATGGAAAGGAAAGTAGATAATGACAAATGAAAGAAAGAAAGCTACTAGATTAATTTTGTAGAAATAAATTAAAGGGAGAAAAGTGAAGACTAGAAGTAGAAGAAAAGAAAGTTGGAGACTAGAAATAAAAAAAAAGCAGTAATCACATTCTACGAGGAGACCTCCCCAAAAACGAAGCCAAAAAGTGATGAGCCTAGGTATTGCGACAAGAATGCTGCAACTCCCAGGGCTATCAACTTTACTTATCAACCCAGGGTTCGTACAAACTTGGAGGTGAAAATTCCATATGCACAAGTGGAAGTGAAGGTCCTGCTCATTGTCACTATTTATCTAGCAAGAGACCCCAGGGGTTCCCAGCTAGACTTCTATAGGGTTAGAAGAAGCTTAATTATTTGATGGAAGAAGAGAAAACCTATTCTAAGAAGGAGCTACTCTACTGCAGTAATGAAGAAAACAACATGTAATGCTAACTCACACCATAACCTAATTAACCAATTAAACAACTATGCTAAGAAGAATTTGTAAATCAATCACTAACCTAATGCTGCTAGCTAAGTTACAGAGATAAAGAGCATAAAACTATACTAAGGTGTAAGAAAAGGAAACTAAATTAAGTTTTTTTTTCAAGTGGAAGAGAAACTGGATGTCAAAATCAATGAAAGGAGGACATAAGGACACAATAGTGCATAGGGACCGTTGGATCGATCGACGAGAAAAAGATGAACGGTGAGATCTTATCATAGGGGGCTTAAGTGAATAAATGGATGAATAGGGTTAATGAAGCAGATGAACAATGGAGATCTTATTGTGAAGAATTAAGTCAAGAGATGGGCGGTCAGGGTAACGAAGCAGATGAACGATGTAGATCGTATCACAAGGAATTAAGTGAAAAGATGGGAGGATAGGGTAACGAAGCACATGAATGGCGGAGATCTTATAGCGAAGGCTTAAGTGACTAGATGGATGAACGGGGTTAACGCAAAGGATGAACGACTGAGGTCTTATCGTAGAGGGTAAGTCAAGAGATGGAAAGGCAGGGTAACAAAGCCATGAACAGTTGAGATCTTATCATGCAGATTAATTCAAGACATGGATGGATGACGAAGATTGTATCGCGGGAAAAGGAAAAGTGCGGAAATGATGGAACGAGTTTCTAAGACGATAAGCAGTTTCTCGTGTGCCCTCAAGGCTGTAAGAAGAATTATGAAATTTCACGCATTTAGCCTTATGTGTGACATGTAGCATGAGAAAAAAACTTTTCTCACGTGCTCTTAGGCAAATAACGGTCGTGTAATAATCCACGTGAGATTGCGCAATAGCTTTTGGATCAGGCGGGGCTAATCAACGGTGGAGATCTTCCAAGCTAGTTGGCGATCGGGTGACTTGATAGCCGTCAGATCAAGCAAGGTAGATCGATGGTGGGAACTTAAAGTGAATAAAGTAAGTGATAGTTGGAAAAACTAATGGATTGGTTCGTGATTGGGAAGGTTTGTTGTGGATCGTACGACAAGGAAGCGATGCATGAAGGATGTGTTCAAGGAGGTTTCAAAGGGAAAACGATAGAAAAACCAGTGGGGGTGAACAAGTAACTGCATCAAATGACAAAATCCATAGCTCATGCGAGAACTAGAAACCTGTGTTTTTGGGGTTGCTGAAGGGTCTCTTCCTCATGTCATGGTCCTATAGGGAGGAGATGAGGCTGAGACACCTGTGGACAACCTTGTGGTGATATTTTCTCCTATCTAACCTGTGAATTGAGAGAAGGCACAAATGGAAGAAAACTAAAGAAAATGTAGCTACTGAAGAAAATGAACAGAAAAACCCATGAATAATCTACACTATACTGCTGTAATGAAAATGCAGTTGCTTAAACAAATAAATAGAAAACCATGAATATACTTAAGAAAATGAATAGAACCAGGAAGCTACTTAAGAAAACAAGCGGAACCAGAAATCTATGCTAGCATACATGTACAGGTAAAGAGGAGCTTTGGCTGCTCAGGTCGGGCCCTAACCCAAGAGCATCAACCCTTTGAGTTAACCTAGAGCTGGCTTAAAATAAAACTCATTCTCATTATGAAAACCATGGATTATATAACAACTGTCACAAGTCTCTTGCAACTTAGAAATAAAGTATAGTTTTACAATCATATGCCGAATCCTACTGAGGTACTAAGCCTCTCTATTTATATATTTGAAGTCTCTAATGACTTCCTTCCCATTAGGGAGGCTTGGCCTCCAACTCAAGAAACACTGATTTATGTCCTTTTCACTTTATCGACTGTCTTCTAGTCCTCATAGTGATGGCTGTTTGCACTTCGAGCTGATGGAGGAATATTCGAATGGAGGGGTAGTAAATGAGGAGGATTTATCTCCTATAATTACTCTCCCTTGTCCCATTCGAGTGTTTACCAAGGTCTTTGCCACAGTTCCTTGCTTTTACCCTTTATTCCTGCATTTCCCTTGCTTTTATCCTTTATTCCTGCATTACATGCACATTAGACCACAAAGAAAAATATCCAACTCAAACTCATCTCATAAACAAAATATAATCAAAAGTATGCAATAAGTTGTTAGAGTAGTTGGTTTTACTAAGCTAGGAGGTGAGTTAAGGCCAATTAAGGCCCATATAATTACCCAATGATGAGGCTCATCAATAGGCCTCATATATCCGTGGTTCGTAGGCCTTAAAATGTGCCATGTTGGACCTAGGAACTAATCATCATGGTGATCATGGTAGCATGTAACTTCCCGTGCCACACGAGATGGCAATCGGTGGATTTGATCAGATAACCCCACTGTATGCCTTTGATACTAGTGTGGGATATCTCCCACCTAGGCATACTCTGGAATCCCATGAGTCAACCGCTCGAGGTTCCTCACGATCTCCTCCTCGTTTTCGCCTTCCTCCTGATAAGGAGTGACATGAAACAGATGAGCGACACGCCTAGAAATCGGGGACATCCCAACATGACGCTTTGGTCCAACATCTGCATTGATAAAATGAAATGTTATGAACATATGTATATAAAAAAAAATTAAAATTAAAAAATAATTGTTGGGTTTTTACCTTCATCGTCAAAATCCTCCCCCTCTAGGAGTGGCATATCCAGATGTTTACGGAAGTTGGTACCACTATAAGGCCAATCCTCCACTACAATCAACTGTCATCGTAGCCATGAGAAAAAGGCAGGCTTATAGGACATCTGTTGACCCCTAGTGATCCTAGGCATCAACTGGTTCCACCGGACCATCCATGGGTCTCGTGGCATCAACAGATCCACCTCAGCCATCTATTATTGGAACAATGGAACCTGCTCTGAGAAGAAGGTCATTAGCATAGATCCTAAGCAAAATTGCTTTAGGTTCCCCACCTTAGCTTTCGACAGCTAGTGTTTCATGTTGATCTTCATGGTTTCTACCTAGTTGAAGATCATCAGTGTCATACAGTCAATAGCATACATTAACTTCGACTTATTGGTTTCATGCTTTGCTTGGGACCCATCCACTCTGTTGATGGTCAATAGTAGCACTCTTAGTGTAAGATCTTGAACAATCATAATCTCAATCTTGCTCTTTTGGATTTGAGGGCTTATGGGAAATGTTCGGCAAGTAGTATGGGTATACTTTCCTTGATCGGCCTTGACCCATATAGGTTGACTAGTTCCCCCCTCCGGGATAGTCCTATGATGAAATAAATGTCTGAAGTTTCTAACTCTAGCTCTTGGTCACTAATGATGAAAATATCTCGATTCATGTCCCAGAGACTAATTAGATATCGCAACAGCTCAGGTTGAGCCGACATCCCTAGAGAAAGGAAGAACTTAAGGGTCCCATAGTTCCTCAAAGCATCCAAGCAATTTGGATCAGCCATTGTTTGTGTGTCAATGTTCTCATGTTCACGTTCCTTCTAGTCTACCATTTTCGATGATTCTTTCCTGTAAAAACCATTTAATCAACTCAATAATAATATTTGGCCACTGTAATTTGGATTTAAACATTGAATTAAAGAGAAAACATCAAATTTTCGTTATTCATGGTGCAGATGCACTTTTTTTTAGAAATAGTTGCACTGACAGCACAGTTGGTATTTTTAGCAGCCCTCGACTAGCGCGATTCCATGCCCGGAAATCGCGCCGACCCAGGGCAAAAAATTTCTACCAAAACCTCCCTCAGAAATCCAAAAAATGGGTAAAAATAGGAAAAAGTAGTATGAAAATGGAGCTTAGCCTTGGCTCTTACCTGCAACTGACGGCTTAATGAATGACCTCCCGAATCTCCCACAATCTGCTCCAGAAAAATTAGGGCAAAAGTGTGTTAAAAGCTCTTCTCACAAAGGTAAAATGGTAAATGGTAAAAAATAATTACTTTTCCCTCCTTTTATTCATTTTTTCATGAAATATTAGGTTTTCAAAGTATTTTTAACCTATTTTGCCTAAGGAATTGGATAATGCATTTACCTTTTTGTGAAGCGATAGGTCACAAATTTTCAATGATGGTACTAAGTCACGTTTCAGCTCTTTTCTCGACTTGTAAAACTCAAATCAAAAGATTTCTAAGTATTTTTCCCTCTTTCCCGAACCTTTTAACATGAAAATATTTCCAAGCTCTTGTCATTTTGAACTCATTGAATGCTGCGAAATGTCGTTTACCTAGTATACAATTATGCCTTTTTCGGGTTAGGATGAACTATTTATAGGTACTCCTTGACTGAAATGGTCAAGTGGTTCTCTGGAGTATCATTTTCTACCTTTTTGGGCTCGAGAGACACAAATGTATGAAAAGGGACCATGTGGATTTTTCCTTTCCGTGTCATTTTCAAACTCTCTAAACATGAAAAATATACCGAGTTACACCTTTGTTAGACTTGTTAAAATATTAAACGAAATCTGATTCGTCACCATGATGAACATGAGCTTCTCCTTCTTAGGGCTCATTAAACGTACTAGGTCGGATTCATCCGAAGGGTGAACTTACAGTGCAAGCATATGTTATCGCCTTCAAGCTTGTGAGTAAAAAATAATTGGAGAACTGCCAGAAATGGTGGGGAAAAATGGGAATGTTTATCAGTCTGTTAGCAACTCACTCTTGAACATGACACTTTCTACTTCATGTCGGGTTGGGATATCCTCACTTCATCATTGACCTTCCTGGGTTGGGCCATTCATTTTTGCCATCCATTTGATCTCTGCCACATCATCATGACCACTGATCCTATGGATCCAAAGGCTGCCAAACTCCGCGTTGTGTCACCGATATGTTCAAGAGTTTTCATTCTATAGTTACCCTTACCTGTAATTATTTGTATCATCCAAAATCATTTACATCCCTTGGTCCCATGTCGATGATGTGAGGTACATCGTGGCCCTCCTTTGACATGGTCACTTCATGTTGACTTCAACTCATTATCCAGTAAGTTGATCGAGAGACTCCTCTTTAGTACCTTGGACCTTGCATGCCCTAATGGAAATTTCTTCACACTCGACGATAAGTTCACATCATTGGCTTTCGATCAGGTGATTTCACGGGTGTTCCACTTTAGTTCCTTCATTCACATTCTGTGAGTTGTGCTGCTAGTACCTTGAAAACCATTGTCATTATTGGTGGTTTCTCTCGCGCTTGTTAACAGTTTACGTCATTGACTGGTAATCAAGCGATTTTCTAGCATTTTCGATGTCAACACATCTATTCACATGTTAGAATATGTACCTTGATCGAGTTGTGTTGGAGCGCAAGAACCTGGGCTCATATTACAAAAGTCCAGGTTGCAAGGCGATGAGACATGGTTGTGCTGACATACATGTATCTTTTAGATGGATGGATGCGACCATACCATGAGTTTTCATATGTGATCCTTCTCATTATTGGATGGCTACAACCATACCTTGGTTTTGATATGATCCTCTTTATCAGATGGTTGCGCACATGCCTGGATCCATTTACTTGATACTTCTCCGGACGACTATGTCCATACCATGATTCATGTATCATTTGACATAGTTTTCAATAATGTAAATGTATATGTACTTGCTTGCAGGTTTTCCAACGACAGGCTCTAATTCCCTGCATTGAGTTATAAATAATTTCACCCCTCAATCTAATTTGGTCTTCATGCTTTAAGGGGCATCTGTTAAACAACATTTTGTCACTGTCCTTGTACTCCTCGTTCCTTGTTGCATAATCCATTTTAACGCTTCATGGTGCGCAAATTTACACCACAAAAATAGAGTTGGTTGTCGTTCATTGCACTAAAATGGTTGTTTTATTTCTTAATCACTACTTAATGTTGTCTTCATTCTATTTTCTCATTATCCATTATATCTTTTTATTGAATCATATTACCTAAAGCATACAATATGGAGATGGTAATATGAAAAGTGAGACAAAGAATTACTTATGTTTGGAAGTATTTCTTGAATTGAATAATATTCTTCTTCTTGATGTTATTTTAATCTTTTTCATATTCTTTGCATCTTTTCTCCAACCATTTCTTTGGCTTCTTTTGGTTTTTGCACTTGAGCCCCTTTTTGAGAGCGAATTCTCCAAGTTCCATGGTTTTTTTCAATCTCTATGTAATTTTCAATTGTGTTATTTCTCCATGAAATAATATTTTTTATTACTTCTCATAAACAAGAATTTGTCTTCTTTTTTTTTGGGTGGACAAAGGAGCTTGATTGAGAAAAATAACTTGCTTGAGCTCCTACCTCCACAACGTAAGGAATTAATATCGTTTATATTTGGTTGTTGGTGTTGGTAGGGGATTTATTACTAGAAGGGCTATATCTATCCCTTCTTTAACCTCATCAGAAGCTTGATTAGGGGTTTGATAAACCCTTGAATGAGTTATTTCAAAATTTACTTGCAATGCCCGATCAAGCTTTTTAAGTACTCGATTGAGCTGCTAAGGACATGAAAAATACAATTTTAGCCTCCCTTATGTTAACACTCAGGTTGTTCCCTGCTTCCTAAAGGGAATACAGCCGAGGTAACCACTGACCAATCTTGTAGTTACAGGTCCTAGCCTACCTGTAACCAGAGAGGGCTCTCTCTTTATAGTTTAGCTTTGTTTGATGAGTGTTTTAGGCTAGCTATGATGCACTATTTGTTTGAATTTGGTGGGTTGATGAATTCATTTAGAACTGAGGTATAGATTTACAGGACAGTTTGTTTCATTAGGCAATGGAGTTGAGGTATTTGTGCTCTTGAAAGTGGATGTGTGAAGACAGAGTGTTGCTGTAGAGCAAGTTAGGCATGTGTGAAACAATTTATCAGATTTTTTGATGAAATTGGGGGATTAGTAAGTGAAAGGCAGATAAGAATCCTTCACTATGCTAATGAAGAAACATGAAAGTATTGCTTAAGAGCAGTTAAGAATTCTTAAGCAGTGTTCACCATGTTAGGATAAGTTTAGACATGAGCAATTAAGAATTCATATCCATGGCTAATCCAGCAGAAAACATATTTAGAAATAGAGATTGAGCATAGGGTGTTTGAAACAAATCCTAGGCTATTCTTTTTCTCTACTTACTAAGATAATGAAAACATAGGAGTTATGGAATAAACAGGAAACACATACACAGTTAAGAGAAACTTATTGATTCAGCAAATGACACAGGAATTCTGCAACAAAACAGAGCTTTACATATCCATCTTCAGACAGCGTTGGAACCATCAATCTCCATCAGCAATTTTTATTATCAAAAAGTCTTCAGTATACAACAGAGCTCTTCAGGAAGAATTTTATTACAATCGACCCTCAGTGCGTTATCTGAGGGGATATATATACAAAAATAGGGTATAAAATATCTTAGTAGAAAGTTATGGTGCAATAAATTGCACCACCAACTCTCTTACAAAAAGTAAATGACAACATAAATATAGCTTTTAATGCTGAGGTAGCCGACATTCTTCTGTCAGACAGATTTGACTTTATGGCTCTGGAAAGTAGGCCGTAGCGGTGCTTTTAATCCTGCGTTAATTTTAGCCTGCTATTTGGGTGTATTGCTGAGTCATATGTATGCTGCTTTCTGTACCTGTATGCTGATCTGCCTGCTGACCTGTATGCTGATCTTTCTCCAAAAAAGGCAAAAAGCAAAGTGGAATTATCTAGGCAAAATCTCCAACATTTCTTGCCACCAATCAGCTGGGGGTAGCTAATGTCTCCTCATTTTAACCACTGTCTCATCTGCCTCTGTATGTCTATAAA
>APFE031306086.1:23857-54598 GCA_000404065.3 Pinus taeda
AAAATCTCTTCATACTCATCTTTCATCCATCCACCCTATCTCATCATTCACCACAAGTGTTCACAAACAACGAAAAAGGCCAAGTGACTAGGCAGTGAAGAGGTAAGGTTAGAAGACAAAAGGCAAAGGAAATTGAGAATCCTAAAGAGATTTGTCTTGAGCGGTTAACATGCACTTGGAGAGGTTTCTTGAGAAGGAAAACAAAGAGAAGAAAATGCTTTGTCACATAGCCTATCACTACCTAACCCGAAACAAGATTTGTAATGCAAGGACAAAGAGGCTAAAAACCAAACTAAGAAGAGTCTTGAGGAACAAGAAAGAGCAAGATAAGCTAAAGATATTGGTTGAAGCATCATTGGCCCATAAAAGCACCTAACAAGGATCATTCATGCCAAATTTCAAGAAATTTGGAGAAAATTTTGACATTTTTTAATTTTTGAAATTGCAAAACAAGCTTTTTCAATAGGTGTCAGCGCTGCGCTTTTGTTGGGGACACTTTCTTGCAAAAAAGTTTATATTTTTGGAATTAGCATGGAAAAATATGGAAGCTCAAAAATGGATGAGAATTTTGGACAATTTCTAGGTCTCCAAAAGGTAAAAAAACACCCAAAAAGTGCCCTCTCTACCACTTTTTTTGCCACACAGGAAGCAGTCTTGGGAGAATCAATGTTTGGAGTAGCAAATGGACTCCAAATTTAGAAATTCAAGTTTCTCCAGAAATTAGACTCATCAATATTTCCAGCGAGCTATTCTGCACCTGATTTGGACTCCCGGAAGCCTTCAAAAATTGGCCTAGAAAAAACACTGTGCACAGGATCAGTGGCGCTGCGCATAGGATGAATTTTGCCAGTTTTTTTCAATAATCCAAATTTCGCCTAGTTTTTCTACAAGTTGACTTTTCCTATCATCTTGGATGAATTTATGATTGTAAATGATGCTATGCTACGTAAATTTAATTTCAAAATGACCTTAGAGGGTAGATTCATCATTTTGAAGTGGTTTGGGGATGAATGAATCAGTGTCCATGGTTTTAGAGGCAAGTTGTTCTACTGCCTATATTTTGTTCCTAGTTTAAATATGGTTGAAATAGCCCCTTATTTCTTGGATTCAACCCCTGATGGCTAGCATAGTGGTTTTCATGTCTATATTATGTATTTTCTTCCTCATTTGTAAAGGTTAGACTTTGGCAGAAGTGTTAGACTCACTGAACATTTTGTATCAGCAGTTGGCAAGGAATAAATCCAGGTTTCACAGCTATTTTTGTGGGATTCTTGTGACAGTGAGTTTATGTATTGTTTCTTCTTTGTAATGAGTTTTCTCTGATGTTTTATATGTATCCACATCTCTCTCTTTCTTCTAAACTAAATGATTCAAGGTGAAAAGATAAAATACACTAATTTACAGTGCTTTGTCTTGGGAATGCATTTGGTTTTCAATGTTTTCACTGTTTGAAGAGGATTTATAGTTTCTTATGCCCTCCTCAGCTCCTCAACTATCTACTCTACCATCTGAAATCCATTGCGAGTACATAACCTCTTGTCTACCCTGCCCCACAGAACATGACTGTATCCCTGAGTTGATTTCCCGGATCCAATTTGCCTTCTCCAATTGATCCGGCAACCAAAACCTAAAATCAAACCAAAAACCCTAATCTACTATACCTAGCCTAAAATCAACATTCATTTCAGTTATCTCAAGCCCTAGTTTCCAATATTCTAATTGAGATTGACAAGGAGAGAGCCCTCTCCCGACCTGGTAGGGCTAGCTACCAGGTTAAGCGTGGTTTGATGTTACCCTAGACCTGCCTTCCTTCAGCCTGAGGTAGATCAAGGCACTAACACTTGGTGTTTGGGATATAATATTAAATCACTGATGCTACCAAACAAAAGATCACAAAAGGACTACTTTACACAACGAAATATAAACAACAATAAATCTACTAGTGCACAAAATATAGACAATTTTTTACAAAATATTGTACAAATATGTACAATGACCCAACTTCATTATATTAATCCAACTGAATCATACAATAATTTAGGGGTCATGTACCAGGGGTAATGGCCTTCATACATCCACTGATACAAGAATATAATCTAGGGCTTGGTGTCAATCCATCGACAACCAATCTACCCTCAACAAGATACTCTGACCATTTGGTTGATCTAATCAACTTCACAACTCCCCTCAGTTATACCTTGTACCTGTTTGGTCCTTCGACTCTCGATCTACATCACTGCCTCTATCAACGATCCAAGTACATTTGGCCACTGAAACTAGTCTATCCAATCTTCTCACTACTTGTGCCTTAGTCCATTAAGGTCATAACACATCGAGACTCCTATCGATTTGTTCACAACTTCATTTGTAAATAACTCCCAATATGCCCACTATTGCTCCTCATCTACTCAGGGACTTCAACACACTATGGTCTTCCTGTGGTGCTTGATCTGATAATCACCCTATGAGTGACCTCAGTTAAAGATTTATTAAATGAAGGTATTACAGACTCATATGTTGGTGTATGTCTATGTTATTTAAGCAACAGATCGATCAGATTGCCAATACACAAACAATTGAATGGAAAGATAGTAGAGAAATATAATAAGCAAATACAAGAACACAAGAAATTAATAAGGAGTTCACCCTATTCTCTAGGGCTACATCTCTGGTCCAGATTTTAGTAGTGGCCTTGTTTTATTGTGCCTTTAAGCAGAGAATTACAATACAGGGACTCAATGTGAGTTCTCCTGAAGCAGGTTTTGCTTGGCAGGGTGGTTCTTGGATTCCCCAAGCCACTAGAGTACACAGACTCTTCTTCTTCCTACCAGATCTGTGACCTTCTGGTCTTCAATGGAAAGAGCCAAATGTGATGCTCAATCCAGACAGATTCCTCTATGGGATGGCTTGAATCTCTCAAGCTCTCTAGTGCTCGATGCTGCCACTAGTCAACTCGGCCCTCTATCTCTTTCTGCTTTTGCTTTACTACCTTCTTCTCTAGTTTCTGTCTCTCAGTGTTCAATCCTCCTCTCGAGGTTCACTCTGACTGACTCCCAATTGTGTATTCTGTCTTTGTTCATGGGTTTTAGCCATTCGTTCCAATGCCTATTCGGTTCCTCATCCGCCTCTGTCAATTCACCTTTTGCAGCTGTGCTTGGAGTTCCCTGTTCAGCATCATCATGAACGCTTAGGGAGTGGCCACATGTCCTCCTCTAAATGGTGCCAGCCTACTTCGCTGGTTCGTTTCTTCAGTTACTTCGTGTATGCGTTCTTCCTCCACCGTGGTGGTCAAACGGATTCCAAATCCTTCTAAAACGCAGCTCATTCCTTTATCAATTCTGCTTTCCCCCGTCGGGCTCGATCTCAGCCATCCAATCTAGGGCCTCTAGATTTGATGCCATATGCACATCCTGCGCGGTTGACTTGCTCGACCGATAGCACACGATCAACGATGATCTTCTCTCACCTCCACTTGCCACATGTCGATCGATGTATGGAATCACTCCACTCTCATCCAAAACCTCTTACCATTTATGGGCACCCCAATCAATACCGCCGGTTTTCTAGAGCGTGGGTCCCACCTTTGTACATTAGTGCTTTTTGCTTTTCCGCCCGTGGTTATTTGGTTCCCACACGCGACTGAGTGCTCGGGCTTTTCCTTCATTATAGCCCTGCTCACCTAATGATGCGCGATTATCAAAAACCTCCTTATTTTCTTGATCTGGACCTCCCAGGGGCTACTTTGACCTCCTAGGCAGTCTCCATGCGCCTCGGTCAGCGTGCTTTGACTGAGGTCCTCGTCATTCCAGGCTAGTTGCTATTGCCACTAGTTTAGGGTGTTTTTTATCACCGTTTTGGAATTTTTAGAGATTTTTCCTGACCTGATACAATCATGGTTCTTTGATAGTTCTTGATGGATCCAATTCGGATCATGGCCTTCCCACTGAAAAGGCTTTTGGACCACCAAAAGTTAGTTTTCAAGCATCAACTAAGTGAGGGTATTGCTTTCTCACTTGTCCAATCTCAATCCACTTTGCACTGCCTGGCTTTGAACCTTTGAGCCCAATCCTGAGGTACTCCATGTCTCCCCTACGCGTTGTCCTCACCTTCCTGTCTAAGACTATGTCTTCCTACAATTCATTAAGATATTCAGGTAGCAGGTCATCAATAGAAGGCAATTGACTTAGCTCTTTAGGATCCTCAATCATTGAAGGTTCAAACAATCTCAAGCAATCTACATTTACGATTGAGTAGATGTGCATGTAAGTTGGTAGATCAAGGTGAAAAGCATTTTCACCAATCTTCTTGAGTATTCTAAAAGGTCCATACCTGATAGGCTTTAGCTTTTTACCTTCACCTTGCATTCTGTCCTTGCTGATATACAATCAGACCTGGTCTCCAACTTGAAAACTATGCTCCATCCAATGCTTGTCATGCCTAGCCTTGTATATGGCTTGGCTCTTTTGTAGTTGTTCCTATACTGCCTGGTGGATCTCCTGGATCTGTTCAATGAACCTAGTTGCCTTGTCCATATCATTGTGTCCATCAACCGTGGTATCTTTACCAAAGACAAAATCCAAAGGAGACCTTGGTATGAATCCAAAATAGGTCTCAAAAGGAGATCTCTGTGTAGAAGAGTGTTTTGCTCTATTGTAAGCATGCTGCACATCACACAAATGTTCATCCCAAAGCTTAAGATGTTTGCTGCAATATCCCCTGAGTAACTGGATCACTATCCTATTAACTACTTCTATCTGGCCATCGGTTTGTGGATGAAAAGTTGTGCTTTTCTTCAGTTGGGTGTCCATAAGTTCCCACAGACTTGACCAAAACTTCCCCACAAATCGGGTGTCTCGATCAAGTAAATTAGAAGTGGGTAATCCAAAATGAACCCATACATGTTCAAAGAATAATTTTGCAGTTTGTTCAGCTGTAATCTGTTTATTACAAGGTATCAAAATACACATTTTGTTGAACCTATCCATAACCACATATAGATAATCATGACCTTTCCTAGATTTAGGCAGTCCTCCAATAAAATCCATGGAAACACTTTCCCAAGGATGAGAAGGAACTAGTAATGGAGTGTACAAGCCTAGTTTTCTATTGTTGGGCTTGCTTTTAGCGCACATAGTACACCCTCTTACATATCTAGAAACTATCTCATTCATTTTCAGCCAATAACAAAATCTTTGCAACTGTGCAACTGTTTTACTTACCCCAAAGTGACCTGATATCAGAGAAGTGTGTGCCTCTCTAATTATATTTACTCTCTCAGTTTTTGGAATGTAGAGTTTCCCACAATGATATAAGAGTCATTCCTTCACATGATAGTCCAATTCTTCTACCTCTTTTCCTTGAGTCAAAGTTGCATATACATCTTTAAAGTCTATATCTTGAATATATTGTTCAATGTAACTTTCATGTAGTACAGAATTATGCTTAAGTATAGTAGATGCATTTATAATGGGCTAGATAACATGTCTACAACTTTGTTATGTATGCCCTTTTTATATCTGATGACCAAATGAAACTGTTGTAGAAAACCCATCCATCTGTAGTGTCTTGATTGCTGCAGCTTAGTTTGGGAGTGTAGATATTGAAGTGGTGGATGATCAGTATGTATTACTGTCTCTTTGCCCATTAAGTAATGTTTCCATTTTTTCACACGTTGAACTAATGCATACAATTCTTTATCATATGTAGGATAGCTAACTACTGCAGGATTAAAATTCTCAGAATCATAACATATGGGTTTACCGTGTTGTGTCAACACTGCTCCCATGGCATAGTCACTAGCATCTATTTGGATCTCAAATGGTCTTTGTAGATCAGGCAGTGCTAGTACAGGTGCTTTACTAATCATTTCTTTCAAGGTGTCGAAGGTTTTCTGATTTTTGCCTCCCCACTGGAACACTTTGTTCAATCCTGTAAAAGCATGTAAGGGAGCTGCAATTGAGGGAAAATTAGAAATGAACTTCCTCCAATATTGTGTTGCTCCTAAGAAGCTTCTCACTTTTGTAGCAGACTTGGGTCTAGGCCAGTTTACAATGACTGCCACTTTAGAGGGATCTATTTTCAATTCACCACCCCCTACTATATGACCCAAATAATTTAGAGATGTTTTGCCAAATTCACATTTTGAGAGATTAACATAAAGCTTTTCTCTTTTCAAAACATCTAATGTCTACTTAACATGCTTTAAGTGTTCTTCCCACGTTTTACTAAAAATCATAATGTCATCCAGATACACAATAACAAAGTCATCAAGAAAAGGCCAGAGTACATCATTCATTAATATTATGAAAGTAGCAGGAGCATTGGTCAAGCCAAAAGGCATAACCAACCACTCATACAATCCCTGCTTTGTTTTGAAAGCAGTCTTCCATGCATCTTGCTCTACAACTCTGGCCTGATGGTATCCACTATGCAAATCCAACTTGGTGAAATAAAGAGCTTCCTTCAATTGATCTAAAAGATCATCTATGTGAGGAAGGGGATAACGATTTTTGATTGTTATCTTATTCAGTGCTCGGTAGTCAATGCACATTCTCCATGAGCCATCTTTCTTTCTCACCAAAACAATTGGTGACCCACATGGTGATGTGCTAGGCCTGATGAATCCCTTCTCGAGCAACTCCTACACCTGCTTCTTGATTTCAACATTCTCTAAAGCAGACAACCTGTACATCCCAATGTTAAGCAATGGAACATTTTGCTGCAAAATAATATCATGTACTATTTCCTTTTTGGGTGGCATACCTTTAGGTTCCTGAAACATCTAATGTCTGCTTAACATGCTTTAAGTGTTCTTCCCACGTTTTACTAAAAATTAGAATGTCATCCAGATACACAATAACAAAGTCATCAAGAAAAGGCCTGAGTACATCATTCATTAATTTCATGAAAGTAGCAGGAGCATTGGTCAAGCCAAAAGGCATAACCAGCCACTCATACAATCCCTGCTTTGTTTTGAAAGTAGTCTTCCATGCATATTGCTCTGCAACTCTGACCTGATGGTATCCACTGTGCAAATCCAACTTGGTGAAATAAAGAGCTTCCTTCAATTGATCTAAAAGATCATCTATGCGAGGAAGGGGATAATGATTTTTTATTGTTATCTTATTCAATGCTCGGTAGTCAATGCACATTCTCCACGAGCCATCTTTCTTTCTCACCAAAACGATTGGTAACCCACATGGTGATGTGATAGGCCTGATGAATCCCTTCTCGAGCAACTCCTGCACCTGCTTCTTGATTTCAGCATTCTCTAAAGTAGACAACTTGTACATCCCAATGTTAGGCAATGGAACATCTTGTTGCAAAATAATATCATGTACTATTTCCTTTTTGGGTGGCAGACCTTTAGGTTCCTGAAACAGGACATCATACTCTAAAATAATCTTTTCTATATCAGCTTGCTGCTGAGCATTACAACCCTCAAATGCATTGGTTTTATCAGGTTTCTTTTCCTTTAAAACCATTAGTAAGAATTGTTTGCATGAATTTATCATTCTTTTCATCTGCCCAAAATTTATGAGAGTATAATTATTCTTGACCTTGTGAGCTCTTACAAAGTATTCGATTCCAACTTTAACACGTAGATAATTGTTCTCAGCTCTATAGAAAATAACTTTTCTATCATACAAGTAAGGACTTCCTAAAACAATTCTACATATATCCAAAGGAATTATGTCTAACTCAACCTCATCTACAAATGCTGACCCAAAAGAAAACTTAAGTTTGCACTGTCTAGTCACTTTGTAGTTGTGATTTGTCATTCAACCATCCTAATGGTATGGTTTCTTGTGAGGTGTAGTTGCTAATCCCAATTTCTTTACAATTGCTTTAGAAATCAAATTTACTTGTGAGCCACTATCAAATAAAGTATCAATCTTTTGATGTTTGGAAATAACTCGAATATGAAAAAGTTCATGTCTTTTTCTCTCATGTTCTTCATCAATAATAGTTTGAGCAGAATCACTAATAGATGCTTCAGAATTCTTACCTTTTATACCTATGGCTGCAATGATTGTTTCATCTCCCAAGTCTGACCCCAAGTCTTTCTAAAGAGCTGCAACAGTCTTCTTCTTCTTGCCCTTAGACTTCTTAGGTCTTAGCTCTAGATGCAGAATCCAACATTGCTCATCATCATGCCCATCCTTTTCATAATGGCTGCATGAAGCTTTGCCTTTCTATGTAGTGTTAGCCTTCCTTGCTTTCCACTTCTACTTTCTTTTCTCCTTTCTCTTGCTTGCAGTGGGTTGAGATGGTCCCCCAACTTCTAGATTTCCATTCTTTCCTCTAGCTTTTAGATGAGTAGCTTGTACAGATACCTCATCTATACTAGTGGGATTAAAAATGAGGATGGTATGCCTCATGTAGCTATGTAGACCACCAATGTACTTCAAAAGAGACTCTGGTGAGTCTAATGAGATCCTTAGAATCAATGCTCTCTTTCTAAATTCTTGAGTGTACCCTTGCACACTTTGCCCTTTCAACTACCAAAGAGTTTGCCAACTCATCATGGCTTGTTGCATGTAGGCCAATGGATAGAATTGCTTCTTGATGGCAGAAACAAAGTCACTCCTAACAAAGATAGTCTTACCATGTCTTTTCATGTCATCTTGGGTCCTACCTTCCCACCAAACTAAGGCAGTTCCTCCTTGGCGTAGGCTTGCCAGCTGAATTTTTCTCTTGTCTGAGTCGATGTTTTGCACTCTGCCAAACACATCAATTTGTCTAATCCAATTGTCCAACTTTTCAGAATTTAGCTCTCCATCATATATAGGGAAATCGAATTTAACATCTAGCTTAATCAAAGATGCTTTGTTATTATGCACAGGGCTATTAGGAGGCGTGAGAAAGCTTTCCTCTTTCTCTTTTCCTTTTGAGTGGTCATGGGAATGAGACTCATTTTCTTCTTTATCTTGTTTAGAACCAAATGAATCTTCATCCTTATCCTTCCTAAAGTCCCTATACATTTTTTCTACCATAGACTTATAGCTAGGAAACTCTCTATGAATTGAGGGTCTAGCCCAATAGAACCTTCCTCTAACATTGTCTTTTGAGGATAGACTCCTCGCAATTTTAGGATTAGTTTCGACCAACTCTCCTTCTCCTAATTTGAGCTTTGATCTAGTGAGAATTCAACAACTAAACCAACATAAGCTTGTCTAACCTTACAGCGTAGAGATTCGATACCACTTAATCTCATAATCACCCTATGAGTGACCTCAGTTAAATATTTATTAAATGAAGGTATTACAGACTCATATGTTGGTGTCCATGTCTATTCTATTTAAGAAACGGATCAATCAGATTGCAAATACACAGACACTTGAAATGGAAAACAACAAAGAAACACAGTAAGAAAATACAAGAACACAAGAATTCAATAAGGAGTTCACCATGTCCTCCATCTTTTATTGTGTCTTGAAGCAGAGAATTATAATGAAGGAGCTCAATATGAGTCTCCTGAAATAGATTGGCTTGGCAGGGTGGTTCTTGGATTCCCCAAGACACTAGAGTACACAGACTCTCTTCCTTGCCAGCTCTTTGACCTCTCTGGTCTGACAGATCCTCTCAAGGATGGCTTGAATCTCTCAAGCTCTCTAGTGCTCAACACTGCCCTTGGTCAGCTCAGCCCTCTGCCTTCTTTCTGCTTTTTGCTTCACTGGTTCTTCTCTTTTCTGGTTTCTGTCTTCCTCTCCGAGTGTTTTCTGTTCTCTATTCATGGCTTAAAACCATTCGAGCTCATGGCAGTTCGTTTCCTCTTCCACCTCCGTCGATTCGCCTGCTTGCAGCTGCTCTTGGAGTTCCCTGTTCTCGACGTCATCATCAGACTCACAGGGATGGCCACTTGTCCTCCTGCGAACTGTGCCAGCTTGCATTGTTAGTTTGTTTCTTCAGCTACATTATGGAATGATTCATTTTCCACTGTGGCGGTCAATTCAGACTTCAAATTCTTCTAATTCGCAACTTATCCCCTCTCCAATTTCATCTTCTCCATTGGGTGCAATCTTAGCCATTAGATCTGAAGCCCCCAGATCTGACGCCATTCGATCATCTCGCGTGGTTGACTAGCTTGACCATTAGTGCACGATGAGCAGCAGTTTTCTCTCTCCTCCGCTTGCCACGCGTCAGGCGCTAAGTGGAATCGCTCCTTTTCCATTGAAACTGCTTACTGCCCATGGGCACCCCTGATCAATACCATCGGTTTTAGAGCAGGTCCTGTCGTTAGCTCTTAGCCTTTATCCCACGGCTTTCTTGGCTCTCATGCGACCGAGCACTCGGGGCTTCTCCAATTTGAGGTTTTTCGCCCAACGATGTGTGATTAAGCGCTAATTGCGCATCAAAAACTGCCTCTCTTTTTCAATCCAGGCCTCCCAGGGGCTAATTTTGCCTCCCACGCAGTCTCCATGGGCCTTGGTCAGCGCGCTTTGACCAAGGTCCTCGTTGTTCCACGCCAGCTACCATTGCCACTGGTTTAGAGGTGTTCTTGATTGCTATTTTAAATCCTTTTAATTTTGTCCTAACCTACTACAACCATGGCTTTGTTAATCATTCTTTATGGATCCAATTCGGATCAATTTGAGTTTTAATTAGTTGACTCGGTTTACAGAGTTAAGTTGAATTAAATTACTTCCAAATTGTTTGAGGAGCTAATAGAGAGTTAACAATTAGTTTATGCATGCATGCACTCAACTAGTGTACTCTAGATAACTAAAGATTCCCTCATCAAAAACTCATGCATGTCTATTCTGAGAAAGACCCAGTTGAGCTAAATGTCAAGGACAAGTTACTATCGGTTGCATGTGTTTTCCTATAAAGGAAACTCATCCATGCAGTCAAGGGAAGGTTCCTTGAGGGTTGCATAGTTCTAACAGCGTGTGAGATCAGTTTTCCACTTGGTTGGAGAAGATCATCCCAGAGGAACAACACAAGGAAATAGGAGCTTGGAGGGAAGAGAAGAAGGCTTGTGAGAAGCCAGGATTTCCTGTGAGCATCTGTGAGGATTGTACTGAGAGCTGGTTAGTTGTGAGAGCTAAGGCTTTGTATAATTCGTATGTATTTCCACCTTGTATGATAATACAGATAGTGGGGTTTTTAGTTGAGGCTTTCCCCTGAGTATTTTCTTTGTATCATGTGCATTGATTCTTCTTCTTATGGTTATATGTGTTCATCTCTGATTCAGCTCGATCTTTAAGCTTTTGCAAGTTTGATAGTAGAAGTAGATTATAGTATTTTTATTTGGTATATTGCATTATCGAGTTAATCTACAATCATATTTTCTACATATTTCTTAGAGGTAGATTTATAGAGAATTTGCAGGAAATTCTACATCCCCCACCAATGACATGAAATGAGTGTAATGATTTTGGAGACAGAATTTGACTGACGACACAAGGTTCAAGAATGGTGGTCATGAAAATGAAGGTCTATGAGTATTGTAAAGGATGAAGTTTTCTGACTGACTTCTCTTGAGCATTTTGGTGACACTGAATGAATTGGCAGCATTGACCCAAAACCAAAGTGATGGATGGTGTAATAGACCATAGGTATGATAACCATCAAGCAGATAACCCAACCCAAATAGTCACAGAGATGAAGTGAAAGTGTCATGTTCAAAAGTGACTTGCTACCATAAAGTGATTTACCCCTTTTCCCATTTTCCCCAGTCATTGCTGACCAATACCTCTTTATTTTTTAGCAAGCTTGAGGAGGATAACATATGCTTGTAGTATAATTTCCACCCTTTGGATGAATCCATCACTATGTGATGTTTTAACGAGTCTAGAGAAGGTGAAACTCGGTCTTGTCATGATGGACAAGTTTTTTGCTATTTGTTGTTTTAACGAGTTTAACGACAACGATAACTCAGTCCTTTTCATGTTTAGAGAGTTTGAAAATGGACAAAAAGAAAACTCCACAAGTTCTTTTTCATAAATTTGTCTCTCAAGTCTGAAAAAGCGTAAAATAATATAAGAGAGAACCTATTGACCATGTTTGATCAACGTATTCATTTTTCGTAAGTAATTTATCTCATTCCAGAAAAGGGTTAAACTTATACTGAGTAGATGTCGTTTCCAATCCGTTTATGAGCTGAAAAGGACAAGCAAATGACAATATTTTCATGTTTAAAGAGTCATAAAAGAGCTTAAAAGCAAACCCGGTATTTTTATCTGCTTTTAACGAGTCAAAAAAGGAAAATACTCGGCGATCTTTTCATTTTTTACAAGTTAGAAAAGAGCTTAAAGAGGACTCCACTTAGAGGAATGAGTGGTATCTAGGATAACAACTGGTTCCGGTGATGTTGGAACTTCTCAAAACATGTTGATTTATGTGAAGAGACTAGCTAATAGGACCACTCATTGCAACTGTTCCTCAAAAAGGGAACAACAACCAAGTGAAAGCATATGATCGGCCAAGCAGATAGTGATGATGGAAGGAGAAAAACCAAGGCTCATCTGATGGAAGAGGTTGATAGAATGGTAATCACGAGGATTAAAATGGAGATGGGTTCATTTTTACACAAGCTTGAACCATAGGGAACTATGTTTGGATTTAGTTTCATGTTTAGGATCAACTAGAGGTTGATTTTTTCCAAGTGGAGGAGTAGTTGATTGTGGAGAAATCACGACATTTTGAACCATAGGGAACTATGCTTGGATTCAGTTTCATGTTTAGGATGAACTAGAGGTTGATTTTTTCCAAGTGGAGCAGTAGTCGATTGCGGAGAAATCACGACATTTTGAACCAAGGAGGTTGAAAACAACCATACTGGCAAGCCAAATCCTAGAAGGGATAATGTAGCCATATATGGAGCACCAATATTTCTGAAAGGAGGAAAAGGACTAGGACTCCTATCAAAAGGAATTCCTTGATTGGTGGAATAAGGAGTTGTTGCCATATGTCTCAACCTAATATCAACTAAGGAGTTACGTGGAGGATGTTATCCACGGTAAATTAATTTTATTTTAATCAAAATAATATAATAAAACAAAATAGGGATCATCCAGGCAAAAGGATTACCAAGTAACTGTGAACTGCAATATACTGCCTCAGCAAACCAAGGACTTAACATATGTGCAGGCAATCTCCCCAGATGTTGTTTTCGGTGTATCACATTATACAAGGCGGCCGACTCGGTTACCTATAGATGGATAGCAACCTAATGTAGTCCTCCAAAATATGCCCGAAAGTACCTAGAGGCCCAATCCGTGTTAGCACTATCTAATGCAAAACCGCATAGTTAGAGCATTCCTTTATACTTTTCGTACTATAACACCGCCCTATATACCCGAAGGTATGTGGACGAGCTACGATATACTTACGTACATGGAATGAGGTATCACACTCAAAATGTATCTCTGACAATTAACGATAGCTACTGTGTTTAACGACGTCAGAACACGTCTCTAGCCTAGAACCTCTAAATGTTACGCTTTAAGTTACAATGCCCCATTAGGTTAATTGAGATAACTTTTAAGTTGATCTTGTTTAAGAGTTTGTCTTTCAGGTTCACCATGTGATGTCTTTGAAATTCCTAGAATGAAACTATGATGAGAAACATTCTTTTCATTTGATTTGAACAATGAAAACCTTAACTAAAAGGGATAGAGCAATCAGAATATTTAATCAAATAGCATAGAGCACATCTAATGCAACTTTCCCTATACTATTCCTACAAGCACACACAAACCTCTAAATGCATAATGCATGTTTTTCTTTTCATTTCCCTTAATGTTTATATGAACAAAAGGAAACTAAATGCACAAAAAATCAATCAATACTTTTCCCTAGAAACAAAGACTTTACGACAGTTCCCTTTTCAAAGAAATGAAGACTTTATGACACTTCCTTTTCAGAAAAGACTAATAGATCATAAGCTAACTTTGACAATGAATTGATAATGATAAACAAATCACTTAAGAAACACTAAACAATCAAACCCAAAGTAGGGCTAGGAGAAGAAATACAAATTGATTTCAAAACCATTGAAACATTGATCTTTCAGTAAACAAAATCAAAAGCAACTTTGGAAAAATCAAACCAAAGGTGGGTTTTTTAACCTAAGAGGGATCAACACAGGCCAGAGTGGGAGACAATGCACTACAGTTCACTGTCTGTAAGCTAAGGCTACTCTACAGCGCACTATGTCAAGACCAACACTGCGCTGGTGCTAGAGAGTCAAATCAAGAGACATTCAAGCACACATTTTGACCAAAAGCACTTCAAAATGATTTAAATAAGATCAATGAAATCAAGAAAAGTCTACTAGGATGTAATATGACGAAGGTAAGCTACCAAGAATGACAGTCATTCCCCAATATGGTCACCAATTTGTTATATGGAATTTGCATCTACAGATAAACACATTTTCCCTAAGTGGGTAGCGACACTTAGAACAACAAAAAGAAAGTAGTTTAACCTTTTCCTATAGTAGATAGATGAGATGAATGAACTTACTTGTAGTCTTTTGCTTCCTTAATCCCCTTTGAATTGCTCCTGCCACTCCCACTTGAACTAAATATGCTCAATTAGTCCTTGTGTCAACATAAACAAAACAACAATCAAAGCATACATGATATATCTACTATAAACCAATGGAATTGAAGACATTGAAACACATAATCATCATAGATATTAAAAAGAATATGAGAAAAGGAATAAACACTTTATTAATATAGAAGAAAGAGTTTCACCCAATATAGTTTGATCTCGTGCCACTCATCTAGCTTCAGTCCAACCCTCGTCACACCAAAAGCACACCAATCCAGCAGCATAAGATTGCTTGACATGAACTCAAATCTCAAACCAACAAAATTTCCTTACAATATTTATATTCTAGCCCCCTTGGTCACTATGATGAGTGCTCAAGTTATAGGAAATGGACATGGTTTTGTCATCAATGAGGGTATTGAATGGCCTTCCAAACTTGGCGTTAGTTTCAATGGAGCAAGGGATGAGAGGATAGGAGGTTAATGGATCCTTAGCCTATCCAATTTCGAGCTCATAGGAGGAGATAAGAGATGGGATCCTTCTAGAATCATCTAGAATGAAGGAATATTTTGAGAAACCTATGCAAATTTCGCTCAATCTCACTGAGTGCAAGTCAAAGAGGGCCTAAGTGCACTGCAATGTAGGACAAAATGGGCCCGCCTACTCTACAACACAGTTACCCCCGACCAAGGCTGCACTGGTGTCCCAAGGAGGCATTTTAGCAAGGCTTCAGGCCAGGAAACTTTCATAGAAGGAAGCATTCAATGAGTTGACTTGTCTAGGGCATGTAACAACTGAATTAGGGTTTGATGAGCCCTAATTGTACTGATTTGAATGTCGGGAGTGATGTGCCCAAATAGACCTGTAGCAATAGTGTTTAAACTTAGACATAGTTTTTTTATGGTTTTACCAATTGAATAATATCATTGTTGTCATTCCTACCCCTTTCTCTCACCTTAGATTTGCATTTCAAAAAAAAAATCTAGCTTGTTAGTTTTTCCTGTAGCAAAACAGGGAATCATGTAGAAACATGCAATCAACCCACTTTCTCCAGTAATAAACTCTTGATTTAGATTCCTTGACACATTATAACATGTTTTGGATGTTTAGGATGGAGTTTGAAATATTAGAGATCTCATGAAGTTGTGTTTCTATGCTTTTATTGTATGCTTTATGAGTGTTGTTTTAGCTTCTACAACATAGATTCCAAGCCTACTTTTCAGGTATTTTATCTTCAAAGAAAGTGTGCTTTCCATTTTTTGCAATCATCATAACTATGCATTATTTCACTTTTGCAAGTTATTTTTGCAATTTCACTTTCCAATAGCATAGTTAGCTTGGAAACTTAATTGGATTTATGTTCATCTAACCTACAATATGACATACCTCACATACATGAGGATTAGAAAAGGAAAGAGATAATTCCTATTGCACATATAGTGCCAACCCCTCTTAAGTTTGTACGAACCTTGGGTTGATAATTAAAGCTAAGACTCTTGGGAGTTGTAGCATTATTTTTGCAATACTGAGGGTCATCATAGGGGGTTAAACAAAAATACACTCAATAACAAGTACCCCTTGCACAATATAGATGATATGTTGGATCAATTGTAGTAAGCCAAATCCTTCACCATGTTGGACTTAAAGTTTGGATAGCACTAGGTTCCAATCAAAGACGAAGATACTTGGAAGACTACCTTATAAACCAAGAAAGGTATGTATGAGTGGTTAGTCATGTCATTCGGTCTATGCAATGCACCAACTATGTTTACAATGTTAATGAATGATATATTGCACCCTTTTATAGATTCAATTGTTATTGTATATTTGGATGATACACTGGTATACAATGCTGCCTAGGAGGAGCACATATCACATTTAATGCAAGTGCTAGAGACATTAAAGAAGCACTAGCTATTGACAAATATAAAAAAGTGTGAGTTTTCACAATAGTATTTGGTGTATCTACAGTAGGGTTGATATAGGTGGATATTGGTGGCCATCCACCTATTCCACTTGGACCCTCACCATCGTTTCTTTCAATTTTTCAGTTTCCTGAATTGTAGCACATTTTACTATTTTTGGCAGTTTTTTTTGGCCCTGAACTTTCAGAGCCTTTTTGAGGCCATAAACGATGTTTTTTTGGCAAAATTTGTTTAATGATCGTTGTAGCAATCATGTTGGCAGTTATAGTCCTCAAAGACATATTTCCAACGAGGTATCATACGTGTCAAACAGAGATAATATAACCAAGTTATGACTCCGAGAAGTTGGCTGCCCAACTAACCCCAACAGGGCCCATAAATTCTTGGTGTTACATCTCCTCGGGTTAGGGTTTTGGTTGTTTAGGGTTTTCTCTTATTGTTCAATAATAAAGAGGCCCTTGAGCCTCATTGTAACTCAATTTAGAGCATGTAGCCACCATATATTTTCTCATAGATAAGCTACCATCACCCAAGCTATCTTATTTCCATTATGTTTGTAAGCACAGTTCAGTATTTTCTATTAATGAAATGAAGTGTTTTTATGTTGCATCTCTGTGTTTATGATTATATTTGTAAGTTGTAGCATTCATGTTTAAGTTTGGATCAATGGTAGGTGGAGAAGAGTTGAAGATAGATCTTGCCAAGATGGAGGTCATCATGAAGTGGCTAGTACCTACTAATGTTTTTGATGCCGAGAGTTTCAATAGGGTAGTGCACTAATTGAGGAAATTCATAGCTTCATTTTCAGTAGTAGTAGCACCACTCCACATCATAACAACAAATGGCAAGAGTTCCAAGTGGGGAAAGAGTCAGCATAAGGCTTTTGAGAGGTTAAAGAAGAAGATTTCTCAAGCACAAGTTCTGGTGTTATTGAACTTGTAACAACCCATCTAAGTGGAGACAAATGCAACAACCCTGTGTGAACAATGTAAAATTGGATTTGCTATAAGTGCTAATTTTATTGATGAAGTAGACCTAAATGTATGTGGACTGATGTTTGGAAGTCCTTATATGTACATTCGTGATGCAATCTTTATTGGAAGAGACAAGAAGTACCACCTCATCAAGGATGGAAAATCATTCACAGTCAATGCGGAGAAGGGCAAGTCCAAATTTTCGCTAGTAAGTACCAACCAAGCCAAGAAACCGATCAGTTTTAGTAAGAAGTATGTTTTATTATTTTTTAAGTAAAAATCAGCCTATAGGAGAGTCAGTGAGAGAAAAGTCATCCTTGGTGGGGTGTACCAAGGAATAAAAATAACAACTGGAAGAGTTGCTATAAGCATATAGGGGTGTTCTCCAGGAGCCTAAAGGGCTACCACCCAAGAGGGAAGTGGAGCACAAGATCTAGTTATCGTTGAACTCCCTGTTGCCAAACATTGGGTTGTACAGGTAGTACACCATAGAAACAAGTGAGGTGAAGAAGCAGTTGTAGTAGCTACTAGAACAAGGTGTCATTCAACCAAGTACCTCACCATGTGGGTGACCCATCATCATTGTGCAAAGAATGATGGGATTTGGCGAATGTGTATTGATTACATGGCGTTAAACAAAATTATGCTCAAGAACAGGTGCCTCTTACCCAAGATAGATGATATGTTATATCAATTGCAGTGAGCAAAATATTTCACAATGTTGGTCTTAAAGTCTGGATATCACCAATTTCAAGTCAAAGAAGAAGATACTTAAAGCTTATGAGCCACACATTCTCTACAAATAAGCACCAATATCCAAATTGGATTCTAAGAACTCTTTTTGGAGTCCTCATATAATGGTTTTGAGGTGTTGTTCATAGATCTTGAACTCAAGATTGTTCAATTTAGGATGGAGGTCTTTTCTTTTCCCTTTCACCATGTCTAAACCATGAAACCCATTTTCAATTACTTAATTATCACACATGTATCCACTCAAAATTCTACAAATAAATTTTGTCTTGGTTTGAGAAATACCTCGAATATTCAACTTCTATTTCATAACCAAAAAAAAGCTAAAAACTAAAAAAAACTTAACATGTGAAAAAAAAATGTGATTTAAGCAACACATCCAACCATTTAAATAAGATAACATGTTATGATTAATTTTATTTTTTTATTAATTTTCAAAATTATAAATTAGAAACCAAAAAAACTACTACTTTGCCATTATTATTTTTTGTTTTTAATTATTTTTAATTTATTTATTAAAAAAAAAACTATTTTTGTTTTCAAGCTTTTAAATTTACTCTAAATTTAGGTGGTATATTTAAAAATATAAAAATAAATAAATTTATGATCACACCAACCAAATGAAGATGACATGGTAACCACTTTCTAGATGTGTCATTCACATCTTCATAACTTCCTAACGGTTATCCATTCAAAAGCCCGAGACTCTGTCTAATATGGCAATTCTCCTACGACACCCTAAAGAAGAAAAAGAGGAAAAACAAAAAGGCAAGTCTACGACTTTTTTCATGTGGGGATGCCTCCATTTGCGGGACCGCCACTATTTCCACCCACGTAAGTTTGACGGATGGTCCGCAAGACGGAGGACCCTCCCGGGCCCAGCATGGCCATATTCACGTAATCGGCGGGTACGACTAAATTAGAAGTTCACAGTGCAAAGAGCTAAAATTTGGCGGCAAAGTTGACGCCCATGGGTACGATCAAAGTAGAATTTTTTTTTTTAAATAGGAAAAATTTAATGACTAAGCCAGAGTCGAGAGGACGGAGTATCACAGAGGGAGTGAAAATTTTCTGGGGCTGTTTGTTTCTTGAGTTTAATCAATAAAGTTGGCACCATGGTTACCATTAAAATAGATTTTTTTTTTAATAGGAAAAACCTAATGACTAACCTTTCGAATATTAATTATTTACAAAATAATAACTTTTTAAAATCACCTGTTCCTGAAACCTAATTAATACAAATATAACATACCTATAGAAACTTGAACCTAGATGAAGTGAAGTGACAAGCTACAATCCCATCACTTAAACTAAGAACCATTAATGTAAAATTTCATAACGCAAAGTGCTAAAAATAAAGTGATAAATTTTTTATTAAAATCTTTGCAACATAAATGATGGAAATAAATTGAAATAGGAGTTGTTTATAATGCGATTTTTTGGAGATTTTGGTGATGGAATCCGGCGGAAGAAATTGAGGTTAAATCTTGATTTGTTGTAGTTAAAATGGTTTTTTAACTGCATATTTGGATTGATTGTGTAAAAACTAGCAATCAAACTTGCGATTCCAATAAATTGCTACTGGATTTTGACCAGAAAAACTCACCCACCAAAAAAACTTTCAAAAAATCACATTATAGACAACTGCATTGAGATATTCCTTGAAAAAAAAATTAATATATTTGGGAGGATGAAAACAACTAATCGTATCATAGTTATGGTTGAAAATGGATAGATAGATAAATAATTTAATTTCGATAGATATATGGATGGATTGACATGTATATTCTTCTCGTTAAGTGCAATAGGTGTACAATTGGAAAGGATGCCAGTTTCAATGTTTGATTTTTTTTGTGTTACAAAATCGTAGTGTATATGTATTGTGTGCATAATTGATGATTTTTTTTTTTGAGAGTGTTATAAAGTTAGTGTATATTATTTTCAAAAGGGATTACAGTGATAAGATGGATATTTATTGAAATTATTAGTAAATAATTATGTGATAAGTATTTGGTAAAATTAATTTACGAAAAAGAAGTATTAATGATTAAGTTTTGTAAACTTTAAGTTTATACTGGGATTATTTTCACTTGAATTATTGGCTTTTTTATGGCAGGGGAGGATTTAATCATCTTCCTGATTTTCTTGTAGTTGTTGTAACTTTTAAGCAATTATCCAATTCGATTTTTATTTGTGTATGGCGAGGTACACTCTTCTAAACCAAAATACTCCAAATGAGTGAGGTTGGGCGAGAAAAGGTTGCTCATTAAAAGAAGGTGACTCTCTCCCAAACGTTAATGTATTTTGTTGGGTAATGGCACATGGTAAGTTGTTGACTAATGAAAATCTTCAAAAGAGAGGCATTTAAGGACCTTCAAGATGTCCCTTATGTTGCAAACAAATAGGAACGATATGCCTTTTATTCTTTGAATGTAGTTATTCCTAACAAGTTTGGGAACGCATCTTAGTCAAATTTATTTGTTCCATTTTGACAGTCAAGTTGAATACTTGGATTTACACATATGGCTTCCCATAGAAAGCACGTGACTTTTAAAAGTGTCATTGGTCCTCAGAGACTTGGAGATCATCATAAAAGAAACACAAGGTTGCAAAGAATATAACCATCTCACTGTTGAATTTTTGTAGCTATGGTCAATCTTAATAATTTATATTTTAGCCCTTGTAATGTATATTGTAAATGTAAGACATGTTCTTCATGTCATTTTGATTATTTTAGCCCTTGAAAGAATTATTGTAATACATGTTCTTCATGCTAGATTTAAAAAAAAAAAAATTCAAAATTTGAATTTTGAATTTTTGGCTCCATAATAGTCAAGTCATCCCTCCCTCAAGTCAAGTCAGCCCCAATGAAGAGACACACTCATTTAGGAAGGTATAACACTATATAAAGGCATTCGAGCTCCTCCACAAAGGCACCATTCAACCTGTCACAAGAAAGACAACTTCTAAGCATTCAAGCGAAGGACAAGAAGGACGAAAATAAGGACTAAGATCATCTTTCTCGCTCCCTCTCTAACTCACATATCTTTCTCTCTAGCCCGCACTTGTGTTTCTAGGAAGTTTTCTAAGCAACATATTTTGAACAAGCCAAATTCTAAGTAGAATGGGAGGACAAATTTCTTGGTTTCTTGACAGTTTCTGGGAGGTCGAATTTCGGCCTAGGGAAAATCAGATCAGGCCAAGTTGCAAGGCATATTGGAGGCTTGAGTTGAGTGTTGGAGACTAGGTTTGATCATAAGCTTTGTTGGCTAGTTTGACCTCATAGTTGACTAGTAGAGTTTGATGTATCTCTTGTCAAACTGAAGAATTTCTCTAAGAAAAAGGTTGGGTTTTTCCCCTAAGTGAGTTTTCCCATTATAAATATTGTGTTTTCTTTGTGCATTGTGATCTCTATTGTCCTTATAGTTTTATGGTTGAATTTATGATGTGCAATTGCTTAATTGTAAACTATAATTATTAAAAGAAGATATATATCATTAGAAGTAATTATCAATATCATAAATATGTGCTTGTATCTATTGCACTCGAAAAATCAACATGGTATTATAGATTTGGTGACAAAAGGCACATTGAGATCACTCTTCAAGAAGCTTTCGTAAGTGACCGCTCTTGAGGAAGACTTATATCAACAATCTATTTGTTTTTCTGTCAATATGGGTTCCCATATGGAGGCAACAAAAAAAAAAAATTAGAAGGAGCTATAAACTTTAGGGCTTGGAAAACAAAGATTGATCTTCTTCTTGCAAAGGAAGATCTCTTGGGTATCGTGAAAGGGAAGGTCACTGAATCGGAAAAAGATGAATATAAATTAAAATTTGAGAAAGATTAAATTATAGCTAGAAGTATCATTGTAGATTCCGTCAAAGACCATTTGATCCCATATATCTCAAATCTTGACTCTTCAAAGAAAATGTGTGATGCCCTAATTGGATTATACATTATCAACAATATTGATCAAGCAATGAGTTTGAAGAATGAGCTCCGTGATGTTAGATTGACAAGGAATGATACTATAGCCTATATTTTATGAGGATTTCTCAATTGAGAGATTAACTTCAAGAGATTGATGAAATCATTCCTAAAAAGGAACTAGTGACTACAACACTAATTGGTTTACTTGAATCATAGGACTCGTTAACAATAGGAATATGTGCCAAAAAAGAAGCTCCAAAGTTTGATGAATTATGGACCGCAGAATCAAGGTTCATGTCAAGAGGGAGGATTCAAAGATTCAAAGAAGGTGACTCTCAAGCATATGCAGTAGGTTTCAAGAAGGGTGCCAGATGAAGAAGAAGTTTGGATTTCAAAAAATAAATGAAGGAAGAATAAATGAAGGAAGAAGACCTGAAGAAAGAAGATCTACTCCTCTAGGAAAGAGAGACATGTAAAAATTTCAATGCTATCATTGTCATAATTGTGGTCATTATAGAAGAGATTGTCCTGAAATATCAAATGATAGAAAAAGGAAGGGAAACCAACATGCTACCATGACAAGCTTGGATGAACTTCAAAAGAAGCCTAAGATTGAATATCCATGCAATAAAGAATTCTTTTATTTTTCTGCTTTTACTGGTTCTGTTGTAGATAAGACTTGTGGCTAGTAGATAGTGGTGTCGCAAGGCACATGACAGGATATATAGATAACCTCACAAATCTGATGGAAAGAATATTATCACAAATGGTGGAACTTAGAGACAACAATTGTTATGCAGTCAAAGGTATTGGAAAGACATCCATTGAGCTATAATCAAGTGAAGTTAGAGCCTTCAGGAAAGAAATGGATATTCGTTGGTTATATTGAGTCATCAAAGGACTATAGAATAATATTCAAGGACAAAAATACGTTGAAGTTAACAGGGATGTGACCTTTGATGAGAATGTGGCCTAATGGAAATCCAAAAAAGTTTCCATGGACTTTGATGAGGACGAAGAATAAGAAGCTCCTAAGAAAGAAAAAATTGCAGTCCATCAATTCCTTTAGAACATCTTGTTGATCATCAAGAAGAGTCAAAAGAGCCTAGCAATCTAGTGGATCCAGTTATTCATGAAATTAAGAAGATACCATCATGGATTAGATCCACATTGCAGGGAGCGGAAGGACATGCAACTCCATGTGGCTCCTTCATAGAAAGTAAGAGACCTAAGAGGTATTCTGGTTACGCAACTTTGATGACTAATCTAATCGATTATGAACCCTCTACCTATGAAGAAGCAGTTAGCTAGAAAATTTGGAAGGATGCAATGTTGGATGAATACCAATCGATTATGAAGAATGATGTTTGGGAGATTGTGCTAAGACCTGAAGGAAAATCAGTGGTGTCCTCAAAATGGGTATACATTATCAAGCATGCATTGGATAGCAATATTAACAAATACAAGGTGAGATTTGTTGCTAGAGGGTTATTCCAAAAAGAGGGGGAAGAATATGATGACACTTTTTCTCTGGTTACCAGGTACACTACCATTAGATCCATTATTTCTATTGCTTCTTCTATGGGTTAGAATTTACAAAAAATGGATGTAAAGATTGTTTTTCTTAATAGTGTGATTGAGGAAGAAATGTACATAAAGAAACCTCAAGGTTTTGAGGTCCATGGAAAAGAGTTTCACATTTACATATTGAAGAAATCCTTGTATGGACTTCAGTAAGCACCAAGAGCTTGATATACACGAATTGACAGTTATCTAATAAGACTTTGTTTCTCCAAAAGTGATGTTGATCCAAACCTATGCTTCAAGGTTGAGAAGAATTAACCTATGATTTTATTATTGTATGTTGGTGGCTTATTTCTAATAGGTGTGGCGCATCTCATTATTTGATGTAAGAGGGAGTTTGCTTCTGAATTCGATATGAATAATCTTGGGTTAATGCACTACTATTTAAGACCAGAAGTATGGAATAAGGCTGATGAAGCGTTTCTTGGTGAAGGAAAATATATTATCAATATTCCACAGAAGTTTGGAATGATGGACTGTAAGTCGATGCCGACTCCCATGGTGACAAATATGGGAAAGTTGAGAGACTCTGAGTCAGATTTGGTAGATCCATCCATGTATCAAAATTTGATTAGCTCACTAATGTATTTGGCTAATACCAGGCCAAACATTTATTTTGCAGTGAATACATTGAGCTATTTCTAGGTGGAACCAAGACATGATCATTATATTATGACAAAGAATGTATTGAGATATTTGTGTGTTACAACCAATTATGGTTGGAGATATGTATCATTCGGTGATATACAGATGCAAATTTGGCAGGGAGTGCTAAAGACAAAAATAGTACCTCTAGAGGTTGCTTCAGGTTGGGCTCCGCTATGATTTCATGGATGAGCAGGAAGCAAACATCTATTGCACTCAATACTACTAAGGCATAATATATTGCAGCTACCTTGGCGAGTTATGAAGAAGTATGGCTTCAAACGTTACTCACCAGACTATTTGATCATGTGCTAGAACCAACCGTAACATATTGTGATAATGAATGTTGTGCGAAGTTGATAGGGAATCCAATTTTCCATGATAGGTCAAAGAACATCGAGATCAAGTACCACTTTATTCGTTGCATGGTATAGAATGGAGCAATGAATCTCTAGTATGTCTCTACTCATGAGAAGATTGTTGATATTCTTACAAAGTCTTTGTCTAGTGTGAGGTTTGTATACTTCTAGGACAAACTTGGACTTGTTAAGAACAACTCTCTCATTGAAAGGGTATGTTGATGAGATAACACCATGGACTGGCATTCTCCTTGTGTTATATATAACCAAAATTAGGGAGAATGGTTTGACAAAGGACAAACATTCTTCCTATGTCAAGTACATTGGCCATAATTAAAAAGAATGGTCCTAGAGGCCCAGAATTAATCAGATTGAATGTGACCTTTGGGGATTCACCATGTGTTAGGTACCGACTAGAATAATGGTGAACCAAGACTAGTTTGTATATTATGTGACAGATAGACCAGAGTTATGGCTACTAATGAATGCTAATTATGTGCCATGTTTTAAATGTACTGACTAGAATTATGGTTGATCTACCATGTGTAAGGAGTACCACTTATAATTATGGTGAGAATGCACCATGTGTTAGAGGTACTAACCAAAATGATGGTAGCATGTTGATGCCGATAAATCTAGCATGTTTATGAAACATTTTTCAGTGTAAATCACATGATAATACATTTGTCGACGTGTTTCGAATCAACGAGTGTGGTTCATCGCTAGGACAAGTTGAAGAATCCGATCATGGCTACAAATTAAATAGGGAGAGCAGGCATTCCAACAGCTAGGTTTGGCTGAAAAACGACTATATTAGGCCAGACATGATAATCGACTAAAAGGCTAGATTTGTTAAATCAAATTGTTTAAATATAGGAATATTAATATGATAAAACAAATATTATTTTAATCCTATCATGTGTTATTTTAAGTGAAAATTTTACGAGATATGAGTTTATAATAAAAGGGATAGAAATGTTAACATATAATAATAGATCTAGGGAAAGTAATTGAAAGGATTTAATATAAACTACATTAATAATAATATTATTATAACAAGGTTATAATATTAATCTTCATATTACTAGCTTGTGTAACTAATTATAAATTTAATAGTAAGGTTATTTAAATAGATCTATGTATATTAGTAATTGTAAGGATAATATTAACTAAACTAATATCAATAATTGTTATATTATATAATATATATATTAATAGTAATTATACTATTAGTTATTATTATATTCTTGTTATAGTAATAGTATTATTATTTCTTATTATTAATGGTTAGAGTAACTAAATAATATCAATTTATTAGTAAAGTTATCTACTAGGAACATTATAGTAATAGCTCTAAGGGAAAATTAGTAAATGAAAAGATTTATTGTATTATAATATAATAGTGTTATAATAATAGTATTACTATTAAAGGATGGGTATCTGATTAATATAAATTTATTAGTGAGGTTTTCTAATGGAACATAAAATTGTTATTTAAATATCTAGATAATTTAATCTAGTTATGAAAAGGACTATCTCTTAAAATAAGAAACCAAGGGAGAGGATCAAAGAATTATGGCTAAAGAAAGCAGGTTAAAGGATAAAAAGGGGAAAATTACTATTAGAAATCTAGAAAAAGTTACTAATAGAGGGAGGGGAGGAAGGGGAAGAAACTACTAGGAAGAGAGGGTAGGGATCCAACAACTACTGATCTTCCAACTGTCATCTCTATTGAGATTGCTTGGCCTTCTTTCAATCTCAATGGATTCCCTAAATTTTCGATGATGGAACTGCGCAACTTTAGCAATAACACTAGCCTCCTCAATACAAACATGATGTTTGGTCTTCTCTGCATGCTCTGATAGTGTGGAAGACTTGGTTCTCCTATGCTTTAGGTCAGTTGTGTTCTCATTAATCCTTTAATTAATAAAGCGTCCAGTCTCACCAATATATGGGGTCCCATAGGAACAAGGAACCATGATAGCCATGATCGGATTCTTCAACTTGTCCTGACGATGAACCACACTCGTTGGTTCGAAACACGTCAACAAATTTATTATCATGTGATTTAAGTCGGAAAACTTTTCATAAACTTGATATGGATCACAGAAGCCTCAATTCAACAATTAAATCTAACATGTGTCAAAGTTATTGACCATAATTATGGTAACCGAATGATGTTGATATTATTGATGATTTGTAATATCATTTTCTTAGAGAAATTTGCTCACAAGAAGAACATATGTTTATTCATTATGACTACCTCCCTAGCCAAGAGGGAGTTTTTAATTTTTGTAGCTATGGTTGATCTTCATAATTTATATTTTAGCCCTTGTAATGTGTATTGTAAATGTAAGACATGTCCTTCATGCCATATTTAATAAAGAAAAATTTTAATTTTGAATTTTGAATTTTTGGCTCCAAAATAGTCAAGTTGGCCCTCCCTTAAGTTAATTCATCCCTAGTGAAGAGACACACCCATTCATGAAGGCAAAGACTATATAAAGGAATTTGACCTCCTCCATAAAGGCACCATTTGACCTCTCATAGGAATTTAGACAATTTATGGGCATTCAAGCAAAGGGCAATGAGGATGAAATGAAGCATGAAGATAACCTCTCTCTCTCTCTCTCTCTCTCTCTCTCTCTCTCTCTCTCTCTCTCTCTATCATGTGTGTGTTTTTGAGTTGACAAAATTTCTAGGTAGACTGGGAGGCCAAATTTTTGGGTTATTGGATAAGATTTGTTGGTTAGTTTTACCTCATAATTATCTAGTAGCATTAGATGTATCTCTTCTTGAATTGAAGAATTTCTCCAACAAATAAGCTACCGTTTTTTTCTCGTAAGTGGGTTTTTCTAGGGTAAATCTTGTGTTCTCTTTGTGCATTGTGATTTATATTGTCCTTATGGGTTTATGGTTGAATTTATGAAGTGTAATTGCTTAATGATAAATTGGATTTTTTAAAAGAAGATATATATAATTAGAAGTAATTATCAGTATTTTAAAAAATTTATGCTTGTACCTATTGCACTTGAAACATCAATGCTCACAATGGACCGAAATTTCATTAGATTCAATTAGAGACTCGATGAACTTTGAAGAGCTCAAATTTTATCACGTCCTCTAGAAATGCAATGATAGTGTTGACACATTGAATAAAGAGGCATCCTCACTATGACAAGGTGTTTTACTTACCTCTTTTGGAATCAAGAAATCCTTCTTCCATAAAGAAACTCTCTTAATCAGAAATCCAAGTTCCAACAATGGGTTGGTCCCTCTTTAATTTTCCACCCACTCAAACCATTTGATCCTCATTACCTCATTTGTATGCCATCTATTTTGTCTATCCTTGGATATCCTCCATGTTATTATGTGGGAAGAACTATATCTTTATTTGTTATAACTTCTTCATTTATCTCCCATTCTTTCATTATGATTATCATAAGTGGGATTTTACGTGTGCATGTGATGTGTAGGATTCTCTAGTTTTTTAGCTTGCTAATCTTCATAGGTTCTCTTATGTTATTGTCTGTTTTTTTTTGTTGGTGATTTTGGATTTCTCTTGGATATTTACAAGATTGAATGATCTTGGACCCCCTCAATGCAACCTATATTGAATTAACCACACTCGATTTTAGGTATTACCTCATCCATTCATTTTGAGGCTACTTCTTATTATCATTTCTATGTTCTATCGTCCTCTACCTCCTATAATATTTAACTTTTCATCATTCAACTATCCCTATGCCTTGCCTAGCATGCTGAAAAACCCTATTTTCTTAACTCTCTCTTGAATCTCTCAAACTTACACTCTTTCGCAACCACAATGTGGCATAGAGCTCCCCCTTTCCTAATTCTAAAAGTCATGCAAGGCCTTTCAACTAATAATTTACATTAAGAAGCATAATTTTCAATTGGAGTAGTAAAAGTGAATTCAATCAACCCAAAACCAGGCAAGAGTTCAAGAGATGAATATTGTATTTAGAACTTTGTTAGCTTATCAAACAAAGATATCTATCTTAAAAAAATGAAAATCACATGCTAAAGCAAAGTATTACAAATATGGCTTCCCCTTCACCAATTTAAAGGCAATCTGTTAAAATTATGAAACTACAGTCAAATTCCACTTTGTACAGATCATTTGATGTATATTATGATGTCACTGAATTCATCTTTTTGAGAGGACCAAAATCTACCTAAATATCGCTCAAATTGGATAAGGGAAAGTGTACTTATGAAGGAAATTTCACATATGCACATTTCAACAAGGTTGGCCCTAAAGCAAATTTGACACCCTTGGAAGCCTATAAATACAAGTGACCTCAAGCTCATTTGGACACCACCAAGCATCTTATTTTTCTCTTCTTCATTGATTGGCTCACATAGGTCTAAGGCATGGATGCCAACAAAGGTTCACAAAGGTCCAAAATTACAGGGTTTGAGGCTCGCATCTATTTTAGGGTTTTGGGTTACAACCACTTGCTTGCCACAGGGAAAATTCAATCACAATCATAGGTATCACTGATTCAATGGGGAAATTGGAAACCTTCATTCGCACACACATCTCCCCATCCATGTGACCAAGAAGTTTGACTAAGTTTTAACCATTGACCACAGTTGGCCGCATATGGGGAATGTTGTCTCTAATATATTTTGATGTTGGAAACATATTTCTTAATATTGTTGGGTTATTTTTTTGGATGATATTGTATTGGTCTCATTGCACTCTCTATTGAACATTTTATGATAATCTAATAGAAGACGTTTTTTCAAAGGGTTTTCCCCCTAGTGGGGCTTTTCCCTGGTCTTTGACCAAATATGGTGTCTTTGGTTGATGTATTGACTGTCTCATTTGAAATTGCATTTATTGTTCTATCTTCAATTACTGTTGATGAATAAAAAGGATAATTGTAATTGGAAATATTACTAATTAAAGTATTAAATTTAGATAAAGTAATTAATACAACATAAAACAATCTGAAAATTAACACAATCTTTCAAAAATTCATTTGCAAATATATAAGATCCCATAAACAACTAGGGGTAGTTGAATCAAGTAAAAGTGTAATTATGTCGAGTAAAAGAGTAATTATGTCAAGGAAAATCTAAAAGGGAACATATTGTCTATTTAGATTTGAAACTATAATATTTGATACCCTTTAAATGTTTTACAAAGTAATTCTACATCAAGGAACTTATATTAGAATTTACACTAGTCGTTTAATTTCAGTGTTCAACTCCTTTTTTGTACGAGGAAGGAGGAAAGGTAGTTATAGTACAAATTTCATAATGACATCTTATGAACTCATGTACTTATCAACCTCCCCTTTTTGTGACATATTATCAATACAAAATTCAATCGTTTATATAAAATAAATAAATAGGATTATAAATAAAATGCAATTGTGAGAATTACTGATTTAAATTTTGATATATCTATTTTTCTTGTTTAAGAGCTTTATTGGATACAATTCTTGGTTATTAACGATTTTAAATAGTGCAAAGTAACATCTTGAAAATATGTTAGAGATCATATGTAGATTATTGTTATATAAAATAGATTATTACCTTTTTGTATCCAATAACGTTTACATATTGATTATGTGGTTATGTGCATTTTTTGTTCTTCCAAGTTCCTTTTCAAACCTTCTAAAGAGCTTGGAAGCCTTAGGTTTCAATAACCCTAGTAGCTTTTCAAGACCATCTTACTAACAAAGTTATACAAAAGTCACGAGATAGGATGAGGGATCAGTTTTCGTGAAAAACATGGTGGTATCCAATGTCCCTTTGCTTCTAAGATTTGTGTTTTCTTCTTATGAGGTGATTTTTTCTTCTTTTCGTATGAACATCAAATTTGATTTTAGCATAATTCATCAATTGAATATACTTGATAATAATGATAGATAAAGTGTAATGGTGAGAATTATTTAGATTTAAATTTTGATACCCAACATGGTATCAGACATCAAACAACTGTGCCTTATAATCCCCAACATAATGGTGTAGCTGAAAGAATGAATAGGACAATCTTAAATATGGTACGATCCATGCTCTTCTTCAAAAATG
>APFE031306089.1:0-10548 GCA_000404065.3 Pinus taeda
TATGTTATTGAGCTTGTGCTTGTACATCAGAAACCTGAGCATAGCCAGGCTCTCAATAGAAGAAAGACCTGCTTCTATAAGGAGAATAGGGTATGGTGTATTACTTTTATGATTGAAAATAAATCATAAATTTAAAATTATTCCCCACCACATTGTAAATCAGTTTAAAAGTGACTCATTCACTGATAAAATCATTTAATTAAATTATAAAATTTAAAAGAATAAATCGTAAGCTTAAAACTATGACCAGCGATGTAGCGAATCGCTTTAAAAGTGACTCGTTTATGGGTAATGAAATCCATGCCCAAACTTTAATACAATAGACTACTAAATTATTAGTTGGTGGTGAAGGCTCATTGTTAATCGACCCAACAAAATGATTAGTTAGGGAAGCTATGAAATATGAATAGGATAAAGATGAGTTGGTTGGTAGTTTGAGTAATCCGTTGTAAAAATGGATTTAAATTAGTTATCTCTTTAATTTATATATTATAAATTTTAAATATATACGGAGAAAACATAAACAAATTATAAGATAAAAAATAAAATAATTTTTTAATATTAAGTTGATAATTTCTGTAAAAATTTTAATTTAAATTATTTAAAGTTTAGATTTATTAAAATTTAGAGATCAAATTTAAGGCATCATATTTCTAATAATTTAATTTATATTTTATATATAATTTTTTTATATTAAATGAGAAAATTTACACTCTACAACATTTGATTTTTCTCCACACGATTATATATATATTTTGTAATAAAAATTAAAATATTTTTTATTTTTTATTTTATTTCAGAAATTTAAATTATTAGTAAGATTGTGCTTTGTAATTGGAATTGTTCTAGGGTTTTTGTAATACAAATTCTTATTTTTCCCTATCTTATGGTGCCCTTATGGGGAACGCAGGGGAGGAGGATGCGCCTCTTTCTACATTATACTAGCAACTAAATCGACTCCATTAGTAAAGACTACTATGAAGAATTTAGGTGTTCGTGATGTCTAATAACATCCACCTTATGACATTAGAGGCCCCAAGTCCTCTACTGCCGCCTTTGGCAAGTAGTTAGGTCCTGTCACCACTAGAGCAAATACATGTCTGTCGCAAATGGAAAAGGTTCCCTTCTTGCATATTCCTCTAGAGTAAATAGGAGCATAAGCATAACATATGAGGGAACACATCATCATTTGCAAATTTATCGCTATATGGCCAATAGAAAAAACTCTCTTCACTTAGATCATGAAAAATTGTGTTCTCAAGGGAGACCTAGAACTCAAACTAGGCTCCAAAGGATTCTTTACTGTTATCTTTAGCAACATAAATGAAAAAGGAAAAATATTTTAGGGAGGGCCATACTTCCTACTTAGTAGGCCTCTTTATGAAGCCTTGGACTCCAAAATTTAACCCATAAAAAGAGGATTTCTCCTTAGCGCCAGTCTGGATCTAGATACACTCCTTACCATAGGAATATTGGGACCAAGACATACTAATAGGGATAGGAAATGGGATTGGTAAATTTGTAATGATCTCAAACACTACCAAACTGTAGAAATTAATGTGTAGATTCAATAATGCTCATAAAATTACTAAATCACAAGACTTGAAGCTACTCTACCGATTTGCAGAAGTTAATTCACCATCTAGAACAAGAATCATAAACATGCAAAAGGAAACATCACACATGCACAAATATTTATCTATGGGAAAGAAACTTCTCAAAAACCCTTACTATCTATATTGCATTGATAAGAGAATAGAGAAGAAATACATATGCTTTATCAAGCTTGAGCACAAACTTCAAGTGTATAGTCGATCCCTCTAGTTAACTAACTAGATCCGGCCAACACTTAGCCAAATTTCAATCCCTCCAAGCTCATATTTCCTTGCATTGTTCCCTTGGGAAATTGCCCCTATTTTTTAGGAATTTCACACCATGGAATTGTGTAATTTCCTTAGTTCTTTCTTTGATTGCATGAACCACTTGTACACATTGGAATATGCTACAACTGATAGTACACTCCCTTAGAATCTCCATCTCAATTGGGTAACTCAAATTTTCTGCATGCCAATTATTTTTGTCTAATTGATCAGTTAACTAGTTGATCACTGAGTGTGGTTGAAGTTCCACTTCCACAACTTGACCTCTACTAGTTCTTCTGACAATTAGAACTAGTTAAAATGAGAATAATTCAAATTAACTGAAACAAATTACTACAAATTATAAATTAAACATAATAAACTGAACTCAATCTTCCCTGAATCAAATTAACTGAGTTAACTGAGTGACAAGTGCAATGTCACCTTAGTTAACTACCTCCAAGTATTTTGCTAAAACATAAATTTGAATTTCAATCTAGTTTGACCAAGGAAAAGTCAAAACTAGATTTTCTTGTTTCATTTTCAACACTCACTCTCAGCAAGAAAGGGATTATCCACCACCGCTATCCTGCACCTGTGGAACTCGAACTTCCCTTTTGACAAGGCCTTTGTTGAAATATTAGCATCTTGTTCCTTTGTCGAAATGTACTGTAACAACATAATCTGTCTCTGCACACAATCCTGTAGATGGTGATACCAGATATCATTATGCTTGGATCGATTGTGAAAAGAAATATTCTCAAATAGTTTGATACAACTATGATTATCACAGTAAATCACAGTAGGATAAGTCACAGTAGGATCCACCATCTGACCAAACAAGCCAGCAAGTATCTTTCTCATATAGATCGCCTCACATGTTGCCTGACTTACAACCATGTATTATGCTGCTGCTAAGCTGAATGCCACTGATCTCTACTTCTTGTTGTACCAAGAAATTGTTGCAGACCCAACACTAAAAATTCCACCTGATGTACTCTCCCAGTCTAATGGACTTCCTGCCCAATCTACATCGTTGAAGCCACACAACTTCACTCGCTCTGTCCGTCTATACCAAAGTACAAATTGGGTAGTGCCTCTAAGGTACTGTAGAACATGCTTTGTTTCCCTCCAAAATAGTTTGGTTGGCTGAGCCATAACTTAACTTAATTGGTTAAGATAATGTTTATAGTCCAAATATTATTAAGAGCTAATAATATTCGATTGTTCTATTTTTTGATTGACAGTCTAAAAATAGACTCCAACCATATGTCTAAAAATAGAGGCCCATTTATTTTTACCAACATGACTAATCATCCATAAATAGCATCCTGCAACTCATAGACCATGATCCATATGTCTAAAAATAGACATAGTCTAAAAATATACTTTGCGCCAAAAATAGCCTACAGGCCCACTGAGTGAAGGCAACTTCTTTTCACTAAGCTCCATCATCTTGCTGCATTTTCAACATGAAGTGGCATCTTCCTTCCTCTAGCTAGTTGTTAGAGGAGTCTTCATGGGTTTGCACCTGTCCATGTGGAACCTCTGAATTATCTCATTGGCATACTTTCCCTTAGATACAAACAATTCCCCATCACCTTACCATACTGAACAACAAAAAGTTTTAAAAAATTGTAAAGTGGTTTTCAATAGGTTTTTCCATTTAGATAAGAATAGCCACATCTTCACCCTTTGTGGCATATGGATGAACAATTTGGTGCAGTATGCATGACAAAAATTGATGGAAAAGTGTATCATGTTGTAGCCCTTGCCCCTAGGACTGACAAAGTATGAATTTTACTTTTTGTCAAAAGAATACTAACATTAGAAATGAAAAATCATTTACCAAGTAATGTTGGTCTTTGAATATGCAGGATTGTTTACCAACTAATAGAAGATCACTTTATGTGCATCAAGAATGGAAAGAAGAAAAAATATATATTAAAAATAGTGGTCTAATTGTAAGAGAGAATAGTGGTCTAATTGTAAGAGAGTATTAATCCTTATGGTTTGTGGAAAATATGGATGTATGTTAGGTTCTAGAGATATTGGGGTTGTCTTGGTTTTTGAAACTGATATTTTTCAGGATGTAAATGAATATGGAAGAAGAAAATCAAGTGGGTACATTTGGTTAGATACATTGGAAGGGAGTGTAAAATTAGAAATTGTTTTCAAAGAAGAATGAGATGCCTATGAATAAGTTACATCCCCATTTCCACCCTCTGATAAAATTGGAATTAAGTCTGTTCAAATGGAAAGTGAGAAAATAGTACCACTGAAGGAAATGAAAATGAATTGGGTTCAATACATTCTATTTGAAGACAGGTAGCTCTAAGAGTGTATCTCTACTACCTTTTAGTGTTTATTTTCTTTTTGAAATTTCATGTACACATATGTTAGTGTTGAATATTATCAAAGAAACTATAGGCTTTGTACAATTGAGCACCTGCAAACTCAAATCTTTACTTTGCAGTGTACACAACGAAGATGGGTGTAATAAAAATATTGAAATCATACAAATTGTTTTCTCCAACCATTCAATATTGAGTCATGCATTACTCTAACATCAGGACTAACTCGGTTTAACAGTGCGCCATCTCTCCCATGTTTTTAGTAACTAATTAATGTGGGGGTGATGTATCAAAACACTTATGGTGTGCACATGTGTAGAGATATATTGAATATAGAGGGTACATTCATCACTTAGCATTATATATTGGTTAATGAATGGATCAATAATGGAAAACCAAATCAACATTGGTTTAGGAAAGAAGGGGAGAAATTCCTCTTCCTAAGTGGAGGTGCAATTTGCATTCTTTACAGGTATGTTTTGTGTTATCTTGCATTCATAATTTTAAGTAATATTGGATGTAGCTTCAGAGTTTGTTGATTCTCTTAGTTTTGCTTAAATTAGTTTACTTAAGGTATTTGCAGTTTCCACATGTGATGCCCATATCATCTAATTTTTAAATATTTTCTAGAAATATCTTCCATGGCTATAAACATTTATCAGATTTAGATAAAAAAAATGCTTGGAAATGATTGATATCTTTAATATATTTATTATTCCAGAGGCATATAAAGCCTCTACACTCAGTTTGTTGAGATACAAGTGGAGAATATTTTGCAGTTGTAAGTGAGGATTATGTTAGGGTGTGGTTTTTCATTATAGAAAAGGTGGTAAATGTGTACATGAACTGAGCTTTAGTGGAAATAAATTCCATTCATGTGGCTTTCATCCAAGCTATCCAAAAGTTTTGGTAATTGGATGCTATCAGGTATTCACATTCGGTATTTGACTTCAAAAATATTACTTATTTAATATGGGTATTTTTTCCTTGTAAGAGTTGGTAAATTTTGGTAATTTGATGCTATCAAGTTAGTCACATTCAATATTTGACTTCAAAACTATTACTTATTTAATGTGGTCGTTTTCCTTGTAAGAGTTGGTGATGATAGATGTTATGATTGAGATATGTGATTTGTTAATATTTATTATGTTTGATTGTAGTCATTGGAGTTATGGAATATGGAAGAAAGCATGAGTATGCTCATGATATCAAAGCGAGAATTGAAGAAAGACAAGTCTAATAACACTGGAGTGACAAATACAAAAAGAGAGAAAGAAGAGAACCAATTTAGTGATACCCTCAAAGCCAATATCTTGCATGAGACACATACATATAGACTGATGGTCAAGCCTTTAGAGTTGGTGAATTCATCTGCAATGCCTTGGAAAAACAATGATAATCTTTTAAAAAGATGAAAGAATATTTCCATTGTAAATTCTAGTCCAACCAATATTAAGTTGGAAACTCATATTGTAATACTTCAAATTTCATATAATATAATTTATGTGGTTGAAATTATTTATAGTTGTACTTGATATTATTTAGTGTTATAATTAATATATGTGATTTTGTGTTTTAGTATTAAATGAGCATGCACATTGTATAACGTGTTTTAATAAATTTAGTCACAAAATAATACTAAATAATTAATGTTGATTAATAATAAACATATAAAATCAATTTAAAACTACTAAATTAGTAGTTTATTGACTAATGATGAATACAAATAAAATGAATATATACGATGGCTAAATTTGTCGTTTATAATGATTATTAATGAAAATAAATGAAATGAATATAAGCTACTAAATCCCTGGTGTATATGATGAATATGAAACCACTAAAAAACATGACTTTAAATGATAAATTTGTGATTACAAATGATGACTAAATTTTACATATATATGACTATTAGTAGCTAATTTACAGTATCTTATAACACGACCAAAATTTAATCATATTTCTTTGGTTATTAATTGGTTTCCAATGATGCACCCGATTGGGTTGAGTAAGGTGGCAGGTAGAGCAATTAAGAGGCGACGGTGTGCAAGGACGGACAACGCACCCAGGTCTCAAGGTATGATGGACACAGGCAACTGGAGCAGTGAGACGGATCACAGATCGGAGTGAAAGGACAACAGGGTATCGAGGAATGAAGGTGGAGGTGTCAGGATGTCAAACACAGGACAGGGAAATGATTGCGAGAAGACATGGGACAACAGAGTGGACAGGGAGGTGGAGCCTAAGTGCATGAAGAAGGGAGGCATAAGGAAGATAGGGTGGCGAAGAGGATGAAAGAAATTGCATGCAGGAAAACCGGAGAGGGAGGAGGTAAGCGGAAAAATATAGCCAGGGGAGAGCATAGTTTAGGAAGCAGGGTAGAAAGAACAGGGACACACAGGCAGAAGCCAAAAAACGAGGAAAGAATGGCAGCAGAAGGGAGCAGAGCGGCAGGGAGATGGATGCGAAGCAGAGCTGGAGATGGGGACCAGAGCCGAGGGGGCCATGACGTGAAAGGCAAAGGGAAACTGGAGGAGGGCCCTGAGCAATTTTATATTCCTGTATATGAAGTTTCTGAGGACGATAGTGAAGACCACGAAGCTGAATTTGAAACGGCAACGGAGGGGAATGTTAACTGTGGCCGAAATGAGAAGGGTACAGGAAACAGAGCCACGAAAAGAGGTCGGGAGGAAGATGTAGGTAGACAGGAGTCGGGTGATGAGGCAGGGAGAGGCAAGCGAAGGCGAGGGCGAGGTCGCCGAGGAAGGGGAGGCCAGAGCAGGCGAGGAATAGCTGACGGGAGAAGCAGGAGGGGTCGCTGCTGTCGCGAAGGTAGAGTGGAAGACGGGGAGACCAGTGCGGGAGCGGAAGGAAGATAGGGGAGGAGAACTATAGAAACAAGAGTTCGAGCAGTAGAGAAAGCCTATAATGAGAGAACAAACCCGAAAATCAGAAGAATAATAGAGCACTGGGAGGAAGAGGCCATTCAGGCACAGTCAGAGGAAGAAATGGAGGAATGGATGCATCTTATGTTGGATCCAGGCCATACCCGAGGCCGAATGACACTGTATAAGCAATCCCTGCACCTTTATTGGGTCATGAAAAGACTTATGGCCAAAGCCATGGAACAGATAGCCTTAGAAATGGCTGAATTGTCACAGGGAATACCAAACCTGAAGAAAGAGTTGAAGAACATCTTAATCACCCTACTCATGCAAGATAAGAGGCTGGAGGATCTTCAGCACCAGCTAGAGGCGAACGGCTTGGTGATCAAAAAGGAAAAGGAGCAGCAGGAGGACGTTGGGACTCAATGAAGAAAGGCATGCTTTCTGATATAGATAGAAAATGCAAATTTTAGTTTTTCTTTAGATATGTATAGGACTTATGATAAGACTTACTTGCAGCTAGATTTCAATAGTAATAGTTACAAGGTGAATGTTTACAAAGCCTGGAAAGACAGTATGAAAACCTTTTATTTTTGGTCAGCAGTCAAAAACTATAGATGGTCAATATACCTAGTTTCCCCTCGGGGCAGGTTGAGACCACCTTAAGACTGTAATGGTTTTCATTTTTGGTAATAGAAATTGGTAACTCCCCAGCTTACAAAAAAAAAATTGGTTTCCAACGATGACTAATATTTACATATATATGATTATTAGTAGTTAATTTACAGTATCTTATAATGCGACCAACATTTTGGTCATATTTCTTGTCATTAATTGTGGCAATTAATGACTAAATCAATGACAAAATTAATGACTAAATATACTACTAAATGATAAAATTGAGACAACTAATTAATGACTAAGTTAAATATGACTAAGTTAATTGCGTTATAAGATACTGTAAATTAGTCACTATTGGACACCCACTGGAAAATAGTCGTTTATATGCAAATTTTAGTCCTTTTTTTAATAACTAATTAGCCATGTTATACTAGTGCTTGTGTCTTAAAAGTAATTAATATGCTTAACTTCAAGGCCACCAATCCAGCCAAATCATTAATGTACCAAGTGAGTCTTTCACTCAAATCTAGCACTTCATAATTGAGAATCCCTAAGCATTCTAAAAACTTTAACTAGATGTAATACCACATGGTCAATACACCAAGTCACTAATGCAAAAACCACCATTGTTGACCTAACAACTTCGATTTTAGATTCAATCTAAAAAACCCACATGCTCCTCTCCCCAATCACCTGGGTCTATGTCAAGACTTCATTGGCATGAGTACTCATGCTTAACCAAACGTCACAACCATATACCAATTTACATGTAGTTTATAAAATTCCATCTCCAAGGTAATTTTTTTTTAATTGTTGTCCCAACACTTATGTAGCCATTCTCTGGCTTCCATGCACCTACTTAGAGTAGGTGTTCTCCTCACGTGGTTACATCTCAACCAATATCATGATTTGATTTCCATCTATTTTGGTTTTGGTTTTTGCCTATTCATCTACTTGCTAAACCAACAATTTTATGTCATCTCTAGGTAGGTCATCCATGCACTACTCTTGGCTCCTTCCTAGTTGCTTGACCAAACACTACAATGCTTTATTTACCAAGTACCAACTTCTCCTTTTTGGCATGCCCTTTAACTTTCATTCCACTTGTTAATAATCAAAATATCGTGAGAAGAAAATAGTTACAAAGTAACACACATAAACCATGTACAAAGGATTTAGCTAATAAAACCTCAATTTCCAAAAACCAACCAACAATATATCTATTATTTTATGGCTTAGAAGTAATCAATCTCTTTAAACTAAATGCAACTAAACGATTGAACACCCTGCCCAACCAGGTAAACCTTTTTCTAAACTCTAAAACTTTACCATTAAAAATCTCCAAGCTTCTAAAAATTCTAATTACATGTAATACCACATTATGAACACCCAAGTCACCAATATCACATTCCCAAAACTATCATTATTGACCTAATATACGTGATGCTTCCAGAGAATCAATCTATCTAATTATCATTATTGACCTAATATACGTGATGCTTGTAGAGAATCAATCTATCTAACTATCGAGATGCTTGCTGTAATCCATGGATTGAATTTGACTGACTGATAAGTAATTAACAACTATTTATTTGAGATGGGCACTGTAATCCATGCATTCAATTTGACTGAGAAGGAATTGACAATTACTTATTTGTTGGATCCACGTCCTAGGTTGTCTGCTTTTAGATAAACAATTTTTTCGTATGCAACATGGAACGATGGGGCCAGCGCTCACAGCGTGACGCATAAAAGTTACGACAACACCATACTTTAATATAGGATGACTAAATTGCCATTTGGCATGTAGATCTGAATATATTCGGATTCACTTCAGTATGCTATTTCAGTGTCTAACGTCTCTTCCATTTGGTCAAAATCAGCATCCACCAGTCTCTGTAGTTTAATTTTGTATGTTTTTGATTGAGACTCAAGCTGTATGTACCGTCATTCAAACCATTGAACTTTCAATGGTTCAAAAAAGACATTCATTTTTAAGACGACCATGACTTTTTATGACTGACCTTTTGGTTAACGGAAAGAAGAGTGCTACTGAGAAAATTATGAGAGAATCCGTGAGTACATGTAAGAAATCTATCAGAGAATCTTAAGAAATGTCGTGTGAGGCCGAGACATGACCGTCACCCCATTATGCAGGACAGAGGCCATTGTTATCAAGATGGGTGACCAACAAAATAATAGGTTTAATATTTAAGAATTAAATTCTAGAAGCAATTGTTTTGTGTGGACATCACAAAAGTCTTCATTTATTTCTAAGTGAAAAATGAAAACAATTATGGAAACGTTATGACTCAGAACACTAAGAAAGCAAAATCATTTTTAATTTGTCTTCTATTTATTTATATAAAATACTAGAGAAGCGAAGTAAAATGAAAAACTTTTTGTTTTTTTATCTTTGTTAAGTTAATATTTTTGAGTTGTTTTTAGGGTGATTTTTTTAAAAGTTTTTGATAGATTTTTCGGTTAGAATTTGCTGGAAAAATTTGAGATGAAATCTTGATTTTTGTTATTTAAACTAAAAACGCTAGGGCACTTTAATTGCGCAGATTTTACCCATCAAACTTGTGATTTCAATGAATTCCCACTGGAATTGTGCAGATTTTACCCATCAAACTTGTGATTTCAATGAATTCCCACTGAATTTTAGAGAAATTAAATCTGAAAAAATGGAATTTTTTTCAAAAAGTCACATTAAAGACAACTCCATATTTTTCCCTTTGAATTGCCTAAAAAAATAATTCTAAGAGAGGATAAAGAATATTATACATTGTTATATTAATTTAGTTGTAAAGATATTTATTAAGTGTT
>APFE031306089.1:11324-31302 GCA_000404065.3 Pinus taeda
CCTGACTTTATTAATACTTAATACAGGTGCGTTGGAAATTATAATGGTAGGATATAAAATTTAATATCTTAAATTTTTTTTACTGTAACTTATTTATATTAAGTTAGTACCAATCCACTTTACTTGTCAAGTTAATACAAATTAGCTTTACAATTTCACCTAATAAAATGATGATTTAATAAAAGTAAATTTAAAATAATCTAAACATTACATGTTTATCATTTTTTATAAAGCATTCTTCTTCCAAATAATTACAAATTAATGAAACTACCAAATAATTTCAATTAAAATATGTCGCATATGAAATTAGATGACAGAGGGTGTGTTGGAAATTATAATGGTAGGATATAAAATTTAATATGTTAAAAATTGTAGTGTTATTTATCTGGACTTTGTTAATACTTAATAGGGGTGTGTTGGAAATTATAATGGTAGGATATAAAATTTAATATCTTAAAAATTTAGTATAATTTATCTATATCAAGTTAATACAAGTCTATTTTATTTATCAAACTAATATAAATTTGCTTTACTTATCAATTTCACTTAATAAAATGATTTAATAGAAGTAAATTTAAAATAATCTAAACATGTAATTACATGTTTAGCATCTTGCAAATAATTACAAATTAATGAAATTACCAAATAATTTCAATTAAAATGAATTAGATAATAGATGGATGGTTTAGAATAGAAGGTTTATAACCATTCCAACCAAAAGTCATTTTTAAAATGATTGGCCTTAGAGTTAAATGCATCTACATTGGTTATGGAATTTCAAATGAACCATCTGAAAAATGACTCGTTGATTGGGACTTAAGTATAAGGTGTACTATAGAATTTAGAATATTTGGGTTAGTATATAGATTTATTTATAAGATTTGATTATAGGTTAGGTGATTTGATAGGTAATAATCAATTTTTCTAATCGTGAACCTTAATATTGTGACAAAATATAAGTTATGGAATCAATGATATATGATTATAAATGGGTTGGGAGTCAAAGTTTATAAGCGATAATTAATGCAATCATATAAAGTAATGATTATAAACACTTATAAGCATCAATGCATAATAAACATCAAAATGCTAGATTCATGATATTCTCACATTGCTAGTTAAATAAAATCATAAAAACTAACTCAATTATAACTTTTATTACTATTATTATTATTAATAAAAAGAATTAGTATATAACTTGAAAAAATATACATTTAAAAGAACCATGAGCCAATATATGGCTTATCAATACCATATGCCCAAAAATAAATAACTCATTTCACCTAACATTCGTTCATACATCATTTTTTTAATTAATCAATTTAGTTAAAAGGAAAAAAAGGCATAACTACATTGGAGATAAATGTCAACCTTCTACTTGTGCATTATAATATTATGAATTATTCAGTAAATTTTAAATCCTTATCATTCACAAAATAATTATTGATAAAGTATGGAAACCCCACCCCTCCGATGGGGCTGATCAAACTTAGGATAACGGGGTCTTGGGTTCCCCACCAACCTACATATGTCAAGCATATGATATGCCATAAAGGAAATTTTTGGGCACTTGGCCCAATGGAGGAAACATCTAGAGACTCTGTGTATCATTATAGTTTTAATGTTGCAAAGTGAATGGTTTTGTGTTTCGGAAGATGAAAAGGGGCACGAAGGAGGTTTGCCATGGTTACGGTTGTCAGGAAAGTTTGTAGCGAGAGCTGAATGACCACAACAGGGTGGAGATAAGAAAGGATGAATGCTTCAATATCCTGTGCCTTTCTCAAGCTTTTTTGTGGGATTTGGGTGCTCGTTCAGATACTAGTGTTGCCTCCCAGTGTGGCTTCCTTCCCTCCTGGGAAACAAGATTCGTAACTTAGGTACCCGTCTTCCATTATTGGTGGATTTGGAAAAATAATAGGGCACAAGAGAATAGGGAAACTTGGTATTGATCTGATAATCACCCTATGAGTGACCTCAGTTAAAGATTTATTAAATGAAGGTATTACAAACTCATGTGTTGGTGTGTGTGTCTATGTTATTTAAGCAACGAATCGATCAGATTGCCAATACACAAACAATTGAATGGAAAGACAACAGAGAAATATAGTAAGACAATACAAGAACACAAAAAATTAATTAGGAGTTCACCCTATTCCCCAGGACTACATCTCTGGTCTAGCTTCAGTGGTGGCCTTATTTTATTGTGTTTCAAGTAGATAATTACAATGCAAGATCTCAATATGAGTCACCTGAAACAGATTTGCTTGGCAAGGTGGTTCTTGGATTCCCCAAGCCATTGGAGTGCACAGACTCGTTTGCCTACCAGCTCTGTGACCTTCTGGTCTACAATGGAAAGAGCCCAATGTGCTGCTTAGTCCAGGCAGATCCTCTCTAGGATGGCTTGAATCCCTCAAGTTCTTTGGTGCTCAACGCTGGCTTTAGTCAGCTCGGCCCTCTGCCCTCTTCTGCTTTTGCTTCACTGTCTTTTCCACTGTGTTCCATCCTCCTCTTGGGATTCTGGTTCCTCTATCTCTCTCTCTGACTGACTGTGTATTCTGTCTCTGTTCATGGCTTTAAGCCATTTGTTTCCATGTCTTTTCAGTTACTCTTCTGTGTTCGTCGAATCGCCTTATGCAGCTACGCTTGGAGTTCCCTGTTCAGCGTCATAATTAAGTTCACAGGGAGTTGCCACATGTCCTCCTGCAGCTACACCAATTCTCTTCGTCGGTTTGTTTTTTCCGTTACATCGTGGAATGAGTCTTCAGCCACCTTGGCAGTCAAATCAGATTTCAAATCTCTACAAACTACGGCTTAATCCCCCGTCGATTCTGCTTTCTCTATCAGGCGCGATCTCAGTCGTCTGATCTGGGGCTTCCAGATCCGATGTCGTTCACTCATCCCGCGCAGTTGACTTGCTCAACTATTAGCGCGCGATGAGCGACGATTTTCTTTTTCCTCCACTTGCCACGCGTTGATCGTTGAGTGGGATCACTCCAATTTATCCAAAACCACTTACTGTTTAAGGGCGCCCTGATCAATATCGTCGGTTTTTCGGAGCGCAGGTCCTGCCTTGTCCTTTAGCGTTTTTTCTCTTTTTTCCCGCAGTTTTTCGGCTCCCCACGTGTCCGAGTGCTCAAGGCTTCTCCATTTCGGCCCTTTTTGCCCAGCGTTAGTGCGATTGCGCTAATCGCACATCAAATCCACCTCTGTTTCCCGATCCGAGGCTCCCAGGGGCTAATTCGGCCTCTCGCGCAGTCTCCATGGGCCTCGGTCAGCACACTTTGACCGGGGTCCTCGTCGTTCCATATTGGCTGCCATTACCACTTGTTCAAGGTGTTTTTGATCACTATTTTGGAATTTTTAGAAGTTTTTCCCGACCTGGTACAACCATGGCTTTGTTTAATCATTCTTTATTTTAACGAATGTGTAATTCTCTGCAAATCAACTATTGACAAAATGGTCACTAGTGGAAAACTTTCACGGGATTTTTGAATTGTAGGTCCTGCCATTGAGCTCTGTTCAAATGTTTTGTGTACTTATAATTTTTTGTCTCGAATTGCTTCAAAAACTCTATCACAAAAATTTCTTCTTCTTGTAAATCAGTCCTTTTAGCACTTGTACTATTATTTGAACTAATTGATGTATGGATATATTCATATCTCTTCCATTTCACTTTTAGTTTAGACAATGATTGATCATTTATATTAACAAAATATTTGTTGTGAAATAAAGTCAAATTTTGACAATGATCACATTTTTTACTACCAACACATTTCTTTTGGTAAAATAATTTATGACTTTCCCTTGCACATAGAATTTCATATATGAAACCATGGATAGTGGAAGAGGAGGTGTTTTTTTCCAAAATATTTTACCAAAATTAAGGAAGGTGTCATAATATAATTGAAATCCCACATGATAACGAAAACAACAAGTGTCGCATACAGTGATAGGTTTAACATACCATGGGTTTTGTTGCACAAAAGCACTGATTGAGACATTAATTCCACGATTCTCGTCTATGAACTTATTGAAAAACTCTATTTGAGTGGTTTCTAAGATATATTTTGCATGTTATTCATACTAATTTCGTGCTATTCTTCAGTGCATCACATCCCTTTCTTTTGGTGAAACACATGAATTTTTCATCCAATATTCATATTATTTTTTTAACATCTTCTCCAAGTCTAATTTTGTATGGTTGCCTAAAAATAAATAGCCAACAAGTGAGCTCATCATTTACATCTATTTGCAACCGAAATTTTCGATGTTTGTGGAATGTTTTTCGTGCAGTCCCTAATGCTTTTGACATAGATTTTCCCAAATGATTTTCTTTAATACTTGATGAAACCACTACCATTTGTATTGTTCTATGTGCATCTATATCACTTTTCTTTCTAGATATGCGAATTGATTTTAGAGCACTACTTATATTTTGAATCACATTTTCCTTCACCTTTTTATCTTTCCTTGATTTTCAAATACCCAATGGAGTTGTAGATTCTTTTAATTTCTTTGATGTTAAGAGACCTTTGAAAATTTGAGCTTGATCTATCACATTTTCATCTTTGAAGAACTTATCAATACTGACCTTAACATGATGTATAAAATGGTCAACTTTTTTATCTCCATATGTGTCAGTGTCAACATTTTCTAACTTCTCATCATCGACATTGATTTCATCTATACATATGAAAATTAAATGTAAATGGGTATAAATATTCATTAAATAATTAAATTAAAAATATAGTTTGAATGAAATTGAAATTAATAATTATGTATAGTTTCAATAATACTGACATATATATACATACCTGATGGTGATTCAGATTCTTCGCTTGAATCTCTTTCAACATCTTCAACAACATCATCAATCATTGGTTCATTATATTTTTCACTTTGTCTTTCAACATTTTCAATCTCATCATCAATGTTATGAGGAATATCGCTCTCTGTTTACATTGCAAAATATTTGTCAAATTAGTTCATCAAATAAAAATGAAGATTTCATAATACACTAGTCAAATTTTAAATGTCATTTATAATATTTACATTTACATGCATGCTTCAACTTCTAGTTGAGATTGATTTTCCCTTTCAATATTTAAGCGTTCTTCCTTCTTTATTTTGCAATAGTTTCTCGCGCTTTCTCTACGAGCCTCAATGTCTCTTATTTGATCATATTTTCTCTTGCAATTTCTTTGATTTTCCATGATAATTCAATTTATGTAGATTTTTAAATGTTGGGAATCACGATTGTCATTAGACAAAAACTCACAGGTGTTAGTCAACGATTTCATCGCCAGATAAGGATCCACGAGAGGTGGTTAGTCCATGTCGTGAAATACATGGGGAGCGGTGGTTTATCCAATGCCCAACAATCTCCCCCCAACGTGAGTTGAGTGTGTATCGAACTTATGACCTACGCTCTGATACCACTTATTGGGAATCAAAATTGTCGTTAGATCAAAACCCGAAGGTGTTATTCAACGATTGCATCACTAGAGATAAAGATCCATGAGAGGCGGTTAGTCCATGTCGCGAAACACATGGAGAGTGGTGGTTTATCCAATGCCCAACTTTAAAATCCAACCCTAAAAAGTCAATTTCAAAATCCTGTAAAAAAACTCACTTTCAAAATTCAGACCAAAAAAATAACTTTCAAAATTCAGCACAAAAGACTTACTTTAAAAGAACTCATTTTGAAAATTCAGCCAAAAAGATTTACTTAAAAAAAAACTCACTTTAAAAATTCAACCCAAAAACCTCACTTTAAAAATTAAGCCCAAAAAACTCACTTTAAAAATTCAGGCCAAAAAACTTACTTTAAAAATTAAGCCAAAAAAATCACTTTAACAATACAACCTAAAAGACTTACTTTAAAAATTAAACCCAAAAAAGTCACTTTAAAAATTCAGTCCAAAAAATTTCCTTTAAAAATTCAACCTAGAATATTTAGTTTAAAAGTTCACTCCAAATGAGGAAAGAGTGAGAAAATAATGTTTTGGCCCTATTTATTTATATCGTTAAGGTGAAACAATTTTTTTGGAGGGTTGCATCGTTTCATTTTTGTGGCCGACAGAAAATATTGACACATTTTTGGCCAATCTTTTAAATTATTTTGGCCAAATTAATTTTCTGTTTATTTTAACAGGCGTCGACGACAAACACAAGTTTGACAAAATGTGCTTTTAGTTCGGCAAAACTACTTTAACCTGCAACTCTACAATAACTCGGCTCTGGTCATCTTTCTCCAACTTAGAAGGGTTAAACTCCGTCAAATTTGGTCAATTTATTCGGAACCAATACCATCATTTGTAGAATTGAATCCACTTTTAGTAGATACAAATTTTATGGAATTTGATAGAAATTTCCTAATTTTAATTAATTTTCTAATAACATGTGTGCAAAAATTTTCCGAAGGTCACTATGATTTAGTGAAATTAAAATTTTGTATCTTCCAAAATACATTGTAAAAAAATATGAAAAATTTATGGTTCATTACGTTGGCCCGTCTTCTGTAATGGGTAGTTTTTAGATTTTTAGTTTATAACTAATATGTTGAGAAACTTGATGTTATGTTAAACATCTTCAAAATATGTAGTTTTTTCATATTGGTTAAATTCAAAAAATTCTCGTAATTGTGATGTGCATCAGTTGGTTTCGTAAATATAATGATATGGAAGTAGATTCTGTCTAGGTTGCTGCAATACATTTTTTTTTTCAAAAATGCCAAGTTAACAAAGAATACACTAGTGCTAAAAAACATGACTTTTTATGAATCCATTGATTTTTAAAGAACATATAGTCAAACAATTTCTAAGTTGACATATCAAACATGAATAAAAAAATTCCAAAAAATAAGTATAGAAAGCTAATAAAATTTTTGACAAGTTTTCTTTTTATTTTAAAATGAAATTCTAAACATAAAAATTGCTTTGGCTTGGTGAATGTTGAAGAAATCCTAAAAATGATATTTTTTTTCTTGAAAAAAAGGCAAAGAGTGTAACCCAACTTCACATTTCACCCTTTAGTGTCTGCATATACTGACGAGTCTACTAGTGTTTTCTCAACTGCTTCCCCAATACTTATTTTAGTGGTCCTTGTTGAAGCAACTCTTTTTGGTGTCATGGTAAAAATGATTGTTGGAAGAAAGTGCTTCACAAGTGTGGTGCCTATGGGACAAAAAAGACACTCATGGAAAAAAAACATTAGCTTCAGCAAATCTACTTTCAAAGCATGATCAAGCATCAAAACGGGCATCTAATGGGAAGGATTGCACAATTTTCATTAGGAGGGATCGATTTCCTGTGGGAATTGCGCACTGCATAGTCCCAACAATTAAGGATGAAGCTTGAGGCTTGGGACTGCGTAATGTGAAATCCTAGCTTGGGAAAAGATTGGGAGAGGCCGTGGATTTCGCCGTCTTAGTGGCCAAGGTGATAGGCTGACCCCTTGAACTTCGTAGTGCATAGTTGGAGCCAACCTGTACTGCGCACTACGTAGTTCCAAAGGCTAAGATTGTGGTTTGAACCTTAGGAGTGCGCAGTGCCTTGCTGGGCAAGGAAAAAATGGCCAAGTAAAGTGCAGATCTGCCCAAGGTAAGTGTGAAAAATGAGCAGATCTAAGTGATGGTGTGAGTTTGAGTGGAGATCTGACTAAGTGTGAAAGAATTAGGATATATCAAGTGTAGAAACTGAATGAGTGGAAAGAGAATCAAATCGGTGAGGAGAGTCACTACAATGGTGACCATCAGTGCAAAAATAAAGAAACCGATGCGACACTTGTGAAAGGCAAATGATAAATTGAAACAACACTTCTATAAGCTAAACTATGTTGAAATGCTAGCAACCATGTAAATAAACAAGAAAAACAACACTCACACAAGCGAAATGATAAAAAGCAACATAAAAAGTGACAATAGACGATAAAATAAAAACTCACCTGGATAAGAAACGACAACTCCATTGAAGGTTCCTTGATCTCCTTTGGAATGCTATATATCAAAGACGAAATGCGCAAATGAGATCTAGAGGTGTCGATTAACTATATTTGAGCAAATAAGAGTTTATGAGTTGCAATGTGCCACCTTTAGAAAAGTAATAATGGATCCCTACTTCCTAGGGATGTTTTCTTCACTTTAGTTTTCTTCCCTTTTCGGGGAAACTTGCCATGCACCCTGCCTGAAAAGATTGCACAATTCTCTGGAACTGGGTGACTTTCCGGTGCATTACATTGTGTAATTTCTTAGCTTAGTGAGGGTTGCATAGTTTTTGGGCTCAATACTGGGCTTCCTTCCATGACTGCATAGTTCTTGAGCTCAAGGTTGGTTGTCAGTCTGGACTGTGTAATTCCTATTATCAAAGTTGATTTTCTTCAAGGATTGTGTAGTTTTTGAAGGCAAGCCTAGAACTGATGTGATACCACGTTGGGAGATCGGCTTGTGACTTAGAAGAATTAACTAAGTGAGAAACCATAAAAAAAAATCAAAATATGAGTTCGAGTCGAAGCATGAATACCTGGATCAGTGCAAGATGAACTCCTCTGGAAAAGAAGGGAGGCTCTAAGATCGAAACATAGGCAAAATTTTGGAGGGTGGTTGTAGTCACTACAACAATATACAATGATAGGTTTCTTTGTTTACATTGTCAAGCAATCAGGTAATGAAACAATTCTCATTCCTTGCATTACCAAGAATTTTGACATTCCCTCAAAGTTTCTGGTTCATGAATTGCATTTTTTTGTCAAACAACTCTTTCATTTTACTCAATATTTAGGATTTTATTTTACATTATCAATCAATATACTATACTCATGGGAACAAGATTAGCAATATAATAATCAGAGAAAACAAGATGATTTTCTTCTACTAATGCAAATGTTAGTATGCCATTATACAGAAATGTACTGCGATTAACTACTTTATTCTTACTTTATGTTTTGTACTATGCTCTGTCATTTTTGCTTTCTTGCATTCTTGTTTCTTACATTTTTTTTGTTGATTGACCAAATTTACAAGTTCTATAACTACTCAGGAAATATTACAAGTTGGCTACATTGTAATTTCTAGTGACATTACTTTACAATCACAGTTTTCTTTGTTTACAGTGTCAACCAATCCAGTATTTTTTGTCTTTAAAAATATATTCCATAAAATATTTAAACAAATATCTAAATAAATCATTGTCACACAAAGTTGAAACAAATTTATAAACCGAATAATAAAGATTACAATATAAATTGTAGAACATATTGCATTTAAACATACCTCTGTAATCCAGAATAGTCTGATATGTTTTTTTCTTTAAATATGTCAAGAATATTACAATACATAACCTTTAGCATATATTTAATTTCAAAATTGGTTCAACAAATAGCAAAAGTTGGTAGTGATTTCCTTACTAATTAACCATTGTTTCTGGACATTAACACTTTTAGTGATTATGCTGCCAAAATCAAGAATTGATTGCTCTGTTCATGTTTTGCAATATCTCTTTTGATAACGTTGTTATGGAATCTAGTCCATCTTCGAGTCACCTAAGCATTTGTTGCATTTCTAGTTTTTTATCCATTAGTATTAAAATATCTTGGGTAAGCATTAAGATATCTTGGTTGGGAATTAAGATACCTTGACTCTCTGCATGTACCTCTTCCTTCGTGCTCCTACCATTGTTTCTTTGGGTCATTTTTGTCCTATTAGTAGAAAATCCAAAAAATATCAGAAAATTCTAAAGAAAAACATCAAAACACTTAACAATTTTAGAACAACAAGGTAAGTTAGTTTCGTATAACTTAGTAATGAGTCTACAACAAATTGAATATTCCCAAATTTTATTTGATGAGCAAGAATTATATATAATGTGTTAGAGAAAATAATTCATCTAAATCATGAATTGACGTCTTAATTTTGAAATGACATTTAACTACTATCGATTTTAAAGGTATCCATTAACCAGTGATCATCATCAATATGGCTAGTACTGATTTTGCTAATACTTAATTAGTAAAAACTGTTGCGAAATATGTTACTTTAAATCATATATGTTTTAATTAAATACCAACTTCACATAGTCCAATTTTTATGATTAGTTTCATGATTTATCTGTCTCACAAGCTTTAGAAATAAAAATCAAGATAATATTTTATTAATATTGTGAACCACAACATCATAGAAATATGTCTTAAACTATTTATTCAAGAAATAACCATTAATATAGATTGAATTTGGCATTGAAGAAATGAAATCAGATCCATTTGCATATTTATCACTTCGCCTACAACCTAATATCTAATACGTAAACTGTACTTCCTCCACATATCATTATAACATTTCTGACTGATGACATGTAGATGCAAATTATGGATTACCAACACCAACAACATCTCTAACCGAAACCACACTTTCAAAAGCACTACGTATTTCTCAATAGACGCAACATTTCATGGACAACATAAGAGTGTATCGATTTGTTGAACATATATTAATATAACTACTAAGCATTAATTAATTAATTATTCAATGTTAAGTGTGATTTCCAAGTTTTTTCATCTTCGTAAACATTACCGTTTTGACAACATTTTTGCATATAACACACTTTTCATTTCTTACATGCTATAGTACTAAATGCTTCGAACAATTTATATATTATCTTTTGTCATTACACAATAAAATATGTTATAAACACTAATGTTATATTGCACAAATAGTGAGTATAATATGCGGAATTAAATTTGATAAATGAAAATTGATATTGTATATTGGCAACAAAGTGATTGTGCGAGATTGTATGTTGGCTTTGAACTTTTCTGCAGTCAGAATTTTCACTCACGCATGTGTTTCAAGAAAAAATATACAAAAGCCTTTATTGCAAAATGCGGAAGTCTCCTCAATGAAAGCTTGAAAGCTTCTTCCACACAATTTATGTGTTATTTGTTATCATTACAATAATTACATAATAAAATATGTTATAAACACTAATGTTATATTGCACAAATAAAAGGTATAATATATGATATTAAATTTCATAAGTGAAAATTGATATTGTATATTGGCAACAAAGTGATTGTGCGAGATTGTATGTTAGCTTTGAACTTTTTGGTTGTTAGGCTTTGTACTCATGCATGTGCTCCAAGAAAAAATATACAAAAGCCTTCAGTGCGGAATGCAGAGATCTGCACAATGAACTTCCTCTTTACTTCTACACATTTGGCTAATTTCAGTAAGATAACCATAAACAAAGTGTGTGCTCAATGATCCAATTCTCTCTACACTCCACACAACCTTTATTTAATTGACTAGTGATTTTCGGGAATATGTACATTTACAATATTTATAATTAAAATATTGCGAAGAGAAAATATGGATTATTTAATACTAAAATATAAGCAATAAAATCATTATTTATAATGAAAATATTAGTAATAATACTGTATGGGTCCACTGCTTACCTCAGTGTTATTGTGAGCAACAAATATGGATTATTTAATACTTAAATATTAGCAATAGAAGCGTTCAATGCAGAGTCTGAATATTTGCACAATGAAAGCTTCCTCGACACAATGAAATTTGTCTGCACTTCTACACATATGTATAATTTCGAAAAGATAACCATAAATAAAGCTTCCTCATCCAATCGGAAAGTAGAAATCTCATTTACCGAAAATTCAAGAATTGTTTTTTAATATATGAAAAATAGAAATTTTGAGCATTTTTCCTGAAACCTTGATTAAAATTGCAAAAACATAGCCAAATAATTCACAATTAACACAACTTAATTGCGAAACAAAACTAAATGCTTCCAACATTTTGTATGTTAATTGTTATCATTACAATAATAATTACATAAAAATATGTTATAAACAATAATGTTATATTGCACAAATAACGAGTACAATATGCGATATTGAATTTGATAATTGGAAATTGATATTATATATTGGCTATGAAGTGATTTTGTGACGATGTATGTTAGCTTTGAATTTTTTCCGCATTTAGTCTCTGCACTCACGCACGTGCTTTGAGAAAAAATATATAAAATTCTTTAGTGCAAAGTGCACAGATCAACACAATGAAAGCTTGAAAACTTCCTCTGCACAATGGACTTCCTCCGTACTTCTACATCTGTCTAATTTCAGTGAGATAACCATAAATAAAGATTGTGCTCAATGATCCAAACATTGATGCAGTTGTAGGTTGTTTGGATTTCAGAGAAATTCAACCTTTACTAAATTGACTTGATATTCATGAATATGAAGATTTTCATTATCTATAACTAAAATATTGAAAAAAAAAATTTATGGATTATTTAATACTAAAATATTAGCAATAAAATCATTATTTATAATTAAAACATTACCAATAATATCCTATCGGTGCACCACTTGTCTCAGTCGTATTGCAAATACGAGGTTCCTTTTCATAAACAGGGGTGCTCTGATATTGACACTGCTCTAGTCAATGATACGAAAATTGATGCATTTGTAGGTTGTTTGCATGAGCTTGTGTGGAAATGCGTATATTACTACAATATTACCAATAAAAGTGTTCAGTGTGGACTACAGAGATCTGTAACATGAAATCTTGAAAGCTTCCACCACACAATGGACTTTCTTTGCACTTTCACATATATACCTAATTTTAGACAAAAAGGCATAAACAAAGCTTTTGCTCAAATATGTCAAAATTGACACACTTGATAAGCAAGCGGTACGTCTATATCATGACACGATAATCCGAAGTGCTCTTTCAGCAAAACAGAATACAAAGATACACATTACTTATTACTAAAATATTAGCAATAAAAGCCTTCAGAACGAAGCGCAAAGATTCGCACATTGGACTTCCTTCGCACTTCGACACATGTGCCTAATTTGAAATACATTTAGAAATATGAAAATATGCATTATTTGAAATTAAAATATCATCAATAATATAAGTATAAACAATATTATTGCGAACAAATAATATGGATTATGTTTTAATATTAAAATATTAGCAATGAAATCCTTCACTGTGGAGTGCGAAGATCCACACAATGAAAGCTTGAAAGCTTCCTCCACATAATGAAACTTCTCTATAATCCATTGACATCTATAAAAGACCATGATCTCTGAAGGGATCTTCAAGCAAAATGGAATATTGAGATAGAAATTATTTATCACTAAATTACTACCAATAATATTAGCAATAAAAACCGTTAGTGCGAAGTACGGACATCAGCACAATGGACTTCTTGGGTAATTCTTGCATATTTCCACGCTAGAGCCTAAATAAAGAGATATTAAAAAATACAAAGGTAAGAATTACTATTTGTGAAAAGTTTATTAAAATAATAAATATACAAATCTATTTTTTAATTCTTATTTAGGAACGTGTTGTGCGGAGGTGGTTGTGTGTGTGCAGAGGTTATGCAGAGGCAGTAGTATGCATTATTTACAGTTAAAATATCAATAATATAAGCATAAACAATGTTATTGCAAAAAAAAAATATGGATTATGTTTTAATACTAAAATATTATCAATGAAAGTCTTCAATGTAGAGTGAGGAGATCTACACAATGAAGGCTTGAAAACTTCCTCCACATTATGAACTTTCTCCGCACTTCCACACATCTACTTAGTCTCCGAAACATAACCAAAAACAAATATTTTGCTCAATGAAATGTGGAAGTGCAGAGATATGTACAAAGAAAGTTTTGTCCACACCATAGACTTATATTTACTTCTATACAATAACCTAAACAAAGAGATATTTGGAAATATGAACATAAACATTATTTACAATTAAAATATTACCAATAATATTGTATACATCTATCGCTTACTAAAATAATAGAAATATTTTATGTCAATCTTAATTCTGCACAATGTCAGAGGAATTTGTAAATGAAACAATATAATAGTATATGCCACAAACAAAAGGAATATTACTACTCATAGTCAACTGTGCTGAAATCTTTGTGAAAAATTTATTAAAATAATAAATATGCAAATATCTTTTTTATTTCCTATTTAGGAATGTGTTGTGCGAAGGTGGTTGTGTGTGTGCAAATGTTATGCAAAGAACAAATGTATGTGTATAATTTGTGCAGAATGAGGGAAGTGCAAAATTTGTGCAGAATAAGGGTAGCGCGGAGGGATCTTTAATTTGTAATGTGTTTTCAACTCTTTGGGAGGGATGTATCATATGTACTCAATAGCTGACCAAAAGGCATTATTTAGTATGGAAGTAGTTATCTATAGAAGTGCCCATAGCTTTCATTCTACGGAAAACTTCATTAAAAAAGAATAAATTAAATAGTAGTAGTATGCATTATCTACAATTAAAATATTATCAGTAATATAACCATAAACAATGTTGTTGGGAACAATAAGTATGGATTATTTTTTAATACTAAAATATTAGCAATGAAAGCCTTCAATGCGGAATGAAGCTTGAAAGCTTCCTTTGAACAAGCTACTTTCTCTGCATTTTTGCACATCTGCCTAGTTTCATAAACATAACCATAAAGAAAGCTTATGCTCAATGAAATGCGGAAGTGCATAAATCTATATAAAGGATTTTTCTTTTTTTTCTCCGGCACAATAAAATTCCTCCGCACTTCCACACAATAGCTTAAACAAAGAGATATTCAAAAATATGGGCATAGACATTATTTACAATAAAAATGTTACCAATAATATCATATAGGTCAACCACTTACTAAAATATTAGCAATACACGCCTTTAATGTGAACATATTTATCAATTAATAAATTTTAATGTCAATGGTTGGTCGAAAAACATTATTGAGTACAACAACTATGGATTATGTTTTAATACTAAAATATCAACAATGAGAGCCTTCAATGCGTAGTACAAAGATCCACACAATGGAAGCTTGAAATTTTTCTCTCGATAATGAACGTTATCTACACTTCAACACATCCCATAAACAAATCTTCTACTCAATGAAATGTAGTTTTGTATAGAATTTTGTGTGCACTTCCCACAACCTTTACTCAATTGACTACTAATATCTATAAAAAGATCGATATCTTCGAATGACTCCTCGAGAAAAAGGCAATATGGAGATATGCATTATTTATAAGTAAAATATTAATAATAATATTAGCAATAAATCTTTAGTGCGAAGTGCAGAGATCCACACAAAGAAACCCTTTTCCACAAAATGGACTTTTTGCACACTTCTGCACAAGAACCTAAACAAATAAATATTCATAAATATGCAGATAATCATTATTTAAAATTAAAATATTACCAATAATATCATATACATCAATCACTTACTGAAATATTAGAAATAAAATCCTTTCATGCGAACATATTTATCAATTAATAATAACTTACAATGTCAATGGTTGACTGAAAGGCATTAATGATTATGAAAGTAACTATCTGTGCAAGTGGCGAGAGATTTCATTGTGTGAAAATCTTCATGCAAAGAGAATCAATTAAATAATGGTAGAATCACCTTTACTGTGCAGGAATTTTGTGTGCACTCCACATAACCTTTACTCAATTGACTGTTAATATCTGTAAAAAACTGAGATCTCCAAAGGGCTCTTTGAGCAAAAGGGAATATGGAGGCATGCATTATATTACCAATAATATTAGCAATAAAATTATTTAGTGCGAAGTGTGGAGATCTGCACAAAGAAATCTTTCTACACACAATGGACCTCTTGCGCACTTCCGCATAGGAGACTAAACAAAGAGACATTCAAAAATATTAAAAAAAGCATTATTTACAATTACAATATTACCAATAATATCGTATACATCAACCACTTACTAAACTATTAGTAATAAAATCCTTTGAATCGAATGTGTTTATCAATTAATAATAGCTTCTAATGTCAATCGTTGAGCGCAAGACAATATTGAGTATGGAATGCAAAAGTGGCCAGAGCTTCCACTATGTTTGATCAGATTTGATCCAAGACCTTAGTGATAGCTCAAATTTCAAAGTGTTCAAAAGAGTGTCAAACCTAAGTGACCAGATATATCTCATCTTCCTGATTCCGGTGCCGTGAACGGTTCGAAAAACCGATATCGTATGAAGGAGTTATCGCAATTTGAAAATTTCTAGTAAATTGCAATTTATGGACATTTGACCAAGAATAATTTGATTTAAGTGCTAAACCTTTCCTTAAATGTCTTTCTTTAAGTTCTACATTGAGCATGTGGGTAATATTCGGCAAGTGGTAAGCGGTATCTCGTGTGCCCTAAAGGCTGGAAATGGTATTCCTAAATTTCACGCGATTAAACTTAGCGGTCGACACGTAGCACGAGAAAACCACTTTTCTCGCATGATCTCGATCTGATATTGGTTGTGCAAGAATTCACGTGAGATTGCATGATAGTCGTTGGATCATGCGGGATTGAGCGACAGTGGAGATCGTCTGGGTTAGTTGGTGAGCAAACAACGCGATATTCGTTGGATCGAGCAGGATAGATCAACGGTGGAGATTTCACTATTTGAAATGCTCCCGATGTATACGTAACCGCCGGTTGCAAATGATTCACATGCGTTGAAGGATTGACCATGACCGCCAATGTTATCCCTAACTTCCGCTTGAAACGCAATCACATGCCGCATGTTACCCGACCGCTAGCTTTACGGAGCATTATCCCTAACCGTCGGGATTATATCGCCTCATATGTGTGCCCAAACAGTTATGCTAACATATACCTCTAACATTATGGCTTGGTCGAGAGGACAAAAAGGCGAATATGCTAAAGTTAACTAGAATTAGGTGCAGTTTGCTAAAATTGGTGGAGTATCCTTAGGGGATATTGCATAAAGGCACTACAAGAGTAGTTTTGGACCAGAGAGAGAGGGGTAACAAGAAGCTAGCTAGACTAATTGGAGCCTTCTAAAGCCAATGGAATAGTCTAGAGAAGCTGAGGAAGTCATCTTCATAGATATTTTCATCCAGGAAGATTTTGGAGCTAAGGGCCACCATGAGTTGGAGGCAGTTGTAGGAGCTCCCAATACTCCTTCTCAGCAAAACAATAGTTATTCTTGATTGTAAAGAGCAATTTGAATCCATTGTAGGTATTTGTAGAAGCATTTGAAGACTTATAAAGGTTAATATGCTACAGGGAAGTTTCAGGCAGCCCAGTGCCAATCGTGGAGGAAGGCCTAGTTTGGGAATGCAGTGCTCATTTTGAGCAAATTATCAGTGTATTGTTAGTGTCTGATATGTGTTAGAGAGAGTAGATAAGGTTTTAGTGATATTTAAATAATTCTCAGGGAGTTAGTTCCATCAAGAATATTAGGGTAGCTCAGAGCACTAATTGAAGGAATCAAGTCTAACAGAGCTTAGATCTGTTTGCAGAGTGATGACAGCCATGACAGGGATATAGATGGTATTCTAAGCCCATTAGTTTAGTTCAGTAACCCTTGGAGTTAAGTGTGGAACTTGTAAAAGAAACTTTGCCATAATCCCAAAGAGCCAAGTCAAGATGACAAAAGCTCAAGGAGACGTAGCCCACAATATTCGGCTGAACTCCTAGATTAAATTTGTTGTTATGTGTTGATGTTTATTTTGTTGCATTATATGGTTGTTATATGTGTTTAATATCAATAGAAAGAAATGGACTTAAAGCATTTAAACAGTTAATAACAAACAACATACACCTGTCTCAAGTATTTAATTCCGCAAATGCCATACATAAGCTAGATCATTTATTTGTCAAGCTTTGAGTGGGAGCTTCTTGTAAGCATAACAAGTTGTTAAACCCCCATTTCAGATGATCTGAATTGGATCCATAAAGAATGATTAACAGAGCCATGGCTGTACCATGTTGGGACAGACTTCAAAGAATTTAAAACAACGATCAAAAACACTTCTAAATCAGTGGTAGTGGTAGCCAGCGTGGAACGACGAGGACCTTAGTCAAAGTGCGCTGATCGAGGCCCATGGAGACTACGCGGGAGGCGAAATTAGCCCATGGGAGGCTCGGATCGGGAAACAGAGTGATTTTTTGATGCGCGATTAGCACATCCTGGGCGAAAACCCTCAAAATGGAGAAGCCCCGAGCACTCGGTCGCATGGGAGCTGGGAAAACCGTGGGACAAAAGGCTAAGCACTAAAGGAGGGACCCGCTCCAAACCCAGTGGTATTGATCAGGGGCATCCATGGGCGGTAAGCAGTTTTGATGAAAAAGGAGTGATTCCACTCAGCGCCGAATGCGTGGCAAGCGAAGGAGAGAGAAGACCGGCGCTCATCACGTGCCAACGGTCGAGCTAGTCAACCACGCATGACGAGCGAATGGTGTCAGATCTGGGGGCTCCAGATCTAACAGCTGATATCACGCCCGATGGAGAAGATGGAATTGATGAGGGAATAAGCCGTTATTTAGAAGAATTTGAGGTTTGATTTGACTACCAAGGTCGTGGAAGACTCATTCCATGATGTAACTGAAGAATTGAACCGACGAAGCAGGTTGGCGCAGTTCATAGGAGGACAAGTGGCCATCCCTGAGAGCCTCATGATGGCGCCGAAACAGGGAACTCCAAGCGAATCTGTAGTAGGCGAATCGACAGAGGGGAAGAGGAATCGAATTTCCATGAGCCTGGATGGCTTTAAAGCCATGAATAGAGAATAGAAAGCAGACACCTAGAGAGGAATGCCGAAGATAGAAGGTAGAAAAGAGAAGAACCAGTGAAGTAAAAAGCAGAAAGAGGACAGATGGCCGAACCGACCAAAGGCAGCTTCGAGCACCAGAGATCTTGAGAGACTCAAGCCATCCCCAAGAGGATCTGTCAGACTAGAGAGGTCAAAGAGTTGGCAAAGAAAAGAGTTTGTGTACTCTAGTGGCTTGGGGAATCCAAGAACCACCCTGCCAAGCCAATCTATTTCAGGAGACTCATATTGAGCTCTTGTAATTCTCTACTTCAAGACACAATAAAAATAAGGCCACCGCTAGAGTTAGACTAGAGATGTAGCCCTGGGGGATAGGGTGAACTCCTTATTAATTTCTTGTGTTCTTGTATTTTCTTACTGTATTTCTCTTCTATTTTCCATTTTTAAGTGTTTGTGTATTTGCAATCTAATTGATCCATTGCTTAAATAACTTATACACACCATCACATGAGTCTGTAATACCTCAAATTAAAAATTCTTAACTGAGGTCACTCATTGGGTGATTATCAGATCAAGTGGTATCAGAGCTTTAGGCTGTATGGTTAGAGAAGCTTGTGTTGCTTTAGGTGGTGAATGCTCACTAGATCAATGCTCAAATTAGGAGAAGGAGAGTTGGTCGAAACTAATCCTGAAATTGGGAAAGTCTATCCTCAGAAGACAATGTTAGAGGAGGGTTCTGTGGGGCCAGACCCTCAATTCATAGAAATTTTCCTAGCTATAAAGTCTATGGTAGAAGAAATGTATAGGGACTATAGAAAGCATAAGGATGAAGATTCATCAGGTTCTAAGCAAGATAAAGAAGAAGATGAATCTCATTCCCATGACCACTCAAAAGGAAAAAGGAAAGAGGAAAGCTTTCTCACACCTCCTAATAGCCCTGTGCATAATAAGAAAGCATCTTTGATTAAGCTAGATGTTAAATTCAATTTGCCTATATATGATGGAGAGCTAAATGCTGAAAAGTTAGACAATTGGATTAGACAAATTGATGTGTATTGCAGAGTGTAGAACATCGACTCAGATAAGAGAAAAATTCAGCTGGCAAGCCTACACCTAGGAGGCACTGCCTTGGTTTCCTGGGAAGGAAGAACCTAAATTGACATGAAAAGACATGGTAAGACTATCTCTATCTTGAGTGACTTTGTTTCTGCAATCAAGAAGCAGTTCTATCCATTGGCCTACATGCAACAAGCCATGATGAGTTGGCAAACTCTTCGGCAGTTGAAAGGGAAAAGTGTGCAAGGGTACACTTAAGAATTTAGAAAGAGAGCATTGATTCTAGGGATCTCATTAGACTCACCAGAGACTCTTTTGAAGTACATT
>APFE031306092.1:0-27808 GCA_000404065.3 Pinus taeda
TTTCTGATTATTGCCCATTTTCCTTCCTTTCTAGCTTCTTTTACCTTTTGAACCTCCTTTCTTAATTCTGCTTGATCTTCTGGAATGAGATCTTCATTTATGAATATTCTCATTCCTTTTAGACTTGAGGTTTTACTAAGTATGTTGTGCTTATGATCAGTAGAGCTCACCTTTATGTGGATTAATCTTCCTTTATTCTCGGTTAATTTCCCCAACCTTGTTGCTTCTGTGAGACACACTGTTTCAATTTGTAATCTATTATGTAATTCTGTCTGGACTAAGGCTAAAGTATCCTCATCTTTTACAACATAATACTTTCCATCATGGGAGACTTCAAATTTCATGGAATTGAAATTGGTAAAACAAATTCATTTATTCTATCGTTGATTGAGAAAAGAAGTTGTGATTTTTATCACTTATATAAAGAAATTAAAGATTAGAATCTCTCACTATTCTTTGGAATAAATTTGACCAACCCTTGGTTTAGAAACTTGGAGAGCCGACCAAAAGCAAATGCTTCAAAGATCAAAGAACAAAATCATTAACGATAGTATCCTACATGACCTAGTTGAACTCTCAAAGAAATCCATCAATGCTCGTGGACTTATTGACATGAAAGATAAACAAAAAGTTATTTCTTCAATAAATCTCTATCCAACTTGTCTTTATTATCACATGAAACCTTGTAGTAACCACCCTACCAGAAGTATCTCCAATAGTTGCCACTTCAACATGTGTTTACATTATTGAATTTCTGACTTGCTAGGAAACCAACAAAATACATAAAAAAAAAAAACCTCTTTGGATATCTATCACAAGTTTTACAACCTAATAGGTTAACAACATAATACTTGCCATCATAGGATACTTCAAATTTCATGGAATTGAAATTAGTAAAACAAATTCATTCGTTGTAACTTGTATTGGTTGATTAAGAAAAAAATATAATTTTTATTGTTTATATGAAGAAATGCAAAACACTAACGGAGAGAAATTAAGTAAATGTTGAAAATGAATTTAAACATATAATTTATTATTATTAAAACTAAAGTAATATTGGAAAAAATGTTAAAGATTTCAACTTCCCTAAAAAAAATTCGAACTGAAAATATATTATAACATAATAAATTTAAATCATAAAATTTATCATTTTTTTATTAATGTATTAAAACGTGCAAAACCACGAAAATTGAAAACCTATTAACAATATAATTTTGTTTAATCAGACAGTGTTGTTACCCATGAAAGTTATGTAGATTATTCACTTAGATAACGAAATGAAACAAAACATTATTTTGAGAGAAAAAATATAAGTAAATGGTTGAAATTGAAAAATCAGTTAATACATATTTTATATTATTGTAATATTATTAAAAATAAAAATTAAATAAATAATATTTGAAAAAATTCAGTTATCATTAAGAAATAAACATTGATAAAGAGAAAAATAAAAGAAATCATTTGACTATATTAAGTAAAAAAGGAAGTAAATAAATTTTTAAAATAAAAATATTAAAATATAGTTTTTTCAATTTGTCAAAGTTGGATGTAGCAATAAATTCTATTGACCTTTTAATTATATCAGGGCTGATACACTATAATATTTAAGTTATAAATAAATAATTTATTTTTAAGTTATTAAATAATTATTTTTAAAATATTGAATTGGACTATAAATTTGAAAGCCTTATTCTATGTGTGCATAATATAATTCCATGCGGATAAGTGGCTGAGATATTTTATGTGATAATTTATGAATATAATTGCAGTATTCATGCATGGCTTTTAAATATTTGTGTGCAGATTTTTTATTTTATTTTTAAGCTTTGCAAAAAAAAAAAAATCCTTGAAAATAGCTACTCCTATAAATAACATATTTCCATTAGTTACTGCCCATCATAATTGAAGAAAGTCTTCGCATAAAAAATGGATAGGAATAAGATGTAAAAAAATCTTCTTAGTTCCAAGGTCATTACTACCCACTAAAATTTACGTAGGTTCTCTGTCTATCTAGTTCACATCTCAATTTATTAGTTCCTTTGAAAACAAGACTAGAAGATTCATTTTTATTTTTGACCATTATTAGTTTAACGTTGACCAATGTAGCTTATAATTTTTTATGAAAATTTTCCTACAACATAATTTCTAACTTGAGTGGAGGGATTAAACTACCATGCAACATTTGTTGTGGCCACAACCACCACCCTATTAAAACCTGCTGTGACAACATATTTGAATGGCCCCCCTAGAAGTTTGATCTTTTATTTTTCATAATGATAACTCTCGGAATGCTTTGTTTTTATCCCAGGAATTTTAACTCTCTACCGAGTCAAATCTTCAATTCTTAATGGTTAAGGTCCTCTTAATAAATCCCTGCTGCATGACTCATTAGTAAACCAGTCTAGCCCTTCATTCATATCTTTCATCGGGACTTTTTCAATCTTCATAAACCTTTACCAACCCCCCACTCTCTACTATGGTTGTTTTGGGATCTAACCCGCAAAACCTTCTATCACATCTTTATTTCTATCTTAACACTTTTGCAATGGAAATACTCTACAAACACCCTTACCTTTTTTGCGCTTTTTAAACCTTTACACATTTCCCTATGTCTGCCTTTATCGCTATCACAATAATGCAATTTCCGCAGTCACACTACGAATTCCCCTCTTGCATCCGATATGCAATGACTTTCCGGACTCCAAATACAACTAATCACATCTATATCCTATCGGGTTCGCCGTTACATCGCTTATCACAATCGCTTACCTGCCACATCGCATATCACAATCGCGCTTTAATGAAACCCAAGGTCCATTCACTTGCCATTGAAACATTGCGATGCGATACGACAGACCCGCCGATAGTATTAACCGCAACGCACATATATTTGAAGTCCAGCCTTAGGTCGGATGCGGGTTTTCCCGTGTATTCCCATGGTTTCGATAAAATGTTGTGTTCCAAGTTTTAAAAGGAAAATCCCATAACACATATATATTTTGGGTCTAGCCTATCGCTAATCGCAATCAGCAGAGCCCATGGCCCATACATAAAACATGATGTGATATGGCGGACCCGGCGACATTATTAAACATAGCATATATATTTTTCGGATTCGATCTATCGTCAATCGCAATCGACATTCAGCGAAAGTGAAGCCCATGCGATATGCGAAGGGGCAATGAATGGACCCAGCGATAATTATACGCCTGGGTGCATAATATTTGAAGTTCGGCCTTATGGTCTAGCCGCAAGTTTTCCCGTGTTTTCCTGTGTATTCGATAAAATGTTGTGGTTCGGTTTTTCAAAGGAAAATATGATAGGGGTGATGTTGCATATGATTTCCCATTGCGATGTGCGATTGTGACTCGGTCGCAGCACAACCTTGGCTGAACCAGGCGCCGATTCTTTTACACTCGCTCCCTTTGATTTCCTTATGCCTTATCATTTTATAAAGTTTTAGTGATGGAAAGAGTTGTTCTTAGGCGTTTCTACCATATGTTTCATAATCATAAATTTAATGTTAATTATATCTGCAGGCGAGGAGTAAAAGACGCATGAGCGGATCCGAAGAGTTCATATATGCGGGTGTGTTCTATTTAAAGATCTGGCCTTAGGCGCTCTCGGTCGGGTTTCCATGTGTTGCTTGTGTATTCCAAAATGAAGTTGTCCCGGGTTTCATCATGAAGAGATGACACGCAGTCATTCTCCTTTTCATTGGAATCTATTCATTTCCCCAGGAGATGAAGCATTACAGGAGTTATACCCTTTACGTATCAGCGGTTACACCAACTATTCTACGTCTGTATATTTCGATTTGTATATTGAAAAGGAAAGGGGAGTTGAAAAGTTACGGGAAGACTGAGGGTCATTTCCTTCTGCATAAGTGTTACCACTGGGGATGAGAGGAGGACCTTTTTTTCAGGGGGCCAAAACAACTTTTGATTTATTGTGAATAAAGAAGCATGTTTGGGTCAAGAAGGAGCCTGTTGTTTCAGATTTATTTTCCTCTTATTTCATGTGTTTAGAATTAGAGTGTTGTTGTTGGCATAAATACAAATGTGTTTTGCTTTGTGCATATTGATAACATACAGTTCATGATTATTCCTGGTTGTTCGAATATAATTCAAAAGCATGGTTAACTCATGAGAAGTTGTTGATTCGAAACCATATTAAACATCAGTTGCAAGTTTTATTTGTATGGAAAGGAATGTGTATTCCTGTATGAGTAATTAGATTGCAATTAAGATTTAATTCAGCCTAGTTCAATTGTGAGCCAGTGATTGATTCATTTGAACTTGGAATCTTTATATGATGTTTGATCTCTTTTGTTGTGCTCCTGCAGGATGGATTAGAGTAGTTAGAATTAGCATAGATATGATTTAATATATATAGGTTAGTTGTTTCTCTTGTTGATTTAACTGAAGTATTCCTCCGAGGAGAAATCTTTCAACACCTATAACAGTTCACAGGATCCTTTAAAACCCGTTGGAACTAGTGAATCCAAACAAAAGCAGATTTAATTGGGGCCTGCGATCGGGTTACTTTCCCTTGTTGGTATAGTGAAAATTTGCCATGTCAACAAAATGGTGCTAGAAGGAGGGCCTGAACCGCCGTCCACAACTTTTTATGATTTCATCTATAAATGTCGCTCATGGATTCGAAAAGATTAATGCATGGATCGTAAAGGTCGAAAAGATCCTTCCTCCCATTTGGAAAAGCTTCATTTCGAAGAAACAGAGATCCCTCTAAGTCCCGTGTTTGGGTCACCCAAGGAAGAGAGACTATGGGAGTACCCTGTCACTTAGGAACAACCAGTCAGAGTACTTACTTGTTCTTAAACTTGTTCCCTATCACAGATCCCTATCTTTCAGTCTTTACCTTCGACAGATGAAAGAAAGCCAAGGATCCATCACATAAACGAAGAGACGTCTGCAGCCCCTTCTCTTGAAGATATTGTGCTAGAGCCTTTGCAAAGTATCGACACTCCTTGTGAAGAAATTCTTAAGGATCCCCCTTCTAAAGGTAATCCCTGGCCTGATTTGGAAAATCCTAACGAAGAACACCCTGGAGAAACCTTCAACCAAAACCTCCCTATCGATAATATGGCTAATGTTCCCCCTCCAGGTGGGAATCCGCTTCTATCACCTCTTCCTGGTCGGAATCCACCCCCCCTCCTCTGGGAGCACTCCCTCCCTGGCTTGCACAGGATGCCATAGCAATACCTAAGGCGCAACATGCCTTACCCAAGAACATAGAAAGAGTATTTCCTAAATTCGACCTTGGGCGGGGGGACAATGCTGATAACCATATTCACTCTTTCTTCCTAGCCGTGTGCATGTTGGGGGTGGCCGATGAGGATGTGGTATGTTGCTTATTCCCTTTTACTCTAATTGGCGTGGCCTCCACATGGTACTTTAGCTTGAGAATAAGATCGATCACCTCAAGGGGTGCCTTTCAATAGGCCTTCTTAGATAAGGTTGGCGATGAAAAAACACCTGCGGCCTTAGTTTTAGAACTATCCCGTTTAAAAATGGAAGCCAAAGAAAAGGTTAAATATTTTAACATCCGATTCAACACTTTGTTCAACAGAACCCTGACTAATGCTAGACCTACTGATGAGGTGCTCATGTAATTCTACATCACTGCTCTCCCTGTTCCTATTGCGATGTGGGTCAAGAGAAGTAACGCACAAACCTTACAAGGTGCTATCGATGAAGCAATAAAATTCGAGAATGAAATGATCAGTATCACAACATGTCGTCATACGACCGAAGGAAAGAAATCCTCTCAGTTATCCAAGAAGAATAATGGGAGTGATAACAAAGTGGCTGAGGGCAAAGAAAGAGACATCACATATGTGGAAGGTTTGCATCAGATCATTAAGAAATTGACAAACACAGTCATCGATATGAAAAGGAATTCTGGAGAGAGTACTAGTGGGAATGGAGGAGATCATTAAGGTTGAAGAATATCTATTGTCGCATCCCCTGATGATGGACTCACTTGGCAGCCCGAAACGTTGGGTTTACAAAACTCTATAACAGGTCATTCCTCCTCTATCTAACAGAAAATCTTTCAAACCTTTCTATTGTAAGAAGACAGAAGGTGGTCATGGTCAACTTGTGTTACCTACTCCACCTAATGAAGGGAATTTAAACATGGAAGAGTTGGCTCTTATTGGATCGCTCCTTAACAACGAAGAACCTATAGTGGAGTTGGAACCAGAACAAGAAAATGAGGAAGAATACCAAGTAGAAGAGCCCGAAGAATCTCAAATCAATGTACTATGGGATTTCTATACAAATGAGAATGATGACGATGAAGGAGATAGTATGACAGAAATCCACACTAGTGAAATCCACACACGAAGTAAAGGGCCACTTGTGCATGTGATGAAGCTTGTAGACCAGAAAAAGAAAGATGTTCGCCCTTTGAAGGCATCCACTCCCAAAGTTCTTGTTGAGAAGGGTAGACCTAGTGGTGAGTCCAAGAGTACTCCAGTTGCAAACTATCTAGAGAAAGAGAATGCATCTCCGACTACAACGAAGGCAACTCAAAATGGTAACCTCCCACCTAAGAACGGCAAAACCGGTATGTTTACTCTGCCCTACCCTGTTTATAATATTGATTACAATATTGTGGATGATCTTAAGAAATCTCGAGCTAATATCACATACTTCGATTTGTTAAAGTTAACGTAGCAAAGAGATTTGCTTTTGAAAGCTATGAATGAACGAAATTGCAAATATCCCACCATTCCGAGTAGCCAAACCAAGAAGTTGGCATCCAGACCAGTTAGTACCCCCATTATAGCCCAAACACCATCAACTATGGAAGCCACTATGTCAAAGATGAATCGAACCCCCCAAGATGTCATTGCAGCCATGATAGGAAGGAAATCAAAATCCATGACTCCACCTTTCTTTATCACATTTGAAATCTTCAACATTAACGTATACAATTTCTTGGTAGATTCTGACGCCTCATCGATTGTTATGCCTTATGATGTTGCTAAAAGACTTTATGCAATACCCGAGAAAATTAGAACTCAAATTATGCAACTAGACAGAACGAATGTGAAAGTAATTGGGGAATTGAAAGATGTGTTGATTCGAATGGCATCCAAACCACAGTACACAGAAGTCATTGACATAATGGTAGTTGACATACTCGAGGCTTATGGAATGTTGCTTAGTAGGGACTGGTTAGCAAAACTGAATGGATATTTCTCAATTGATTGGTCCCATCTCTTGCTGCCTCAAAAGGGAAAAGGTGATATGCTGAGAGTTGATCAAGAAAGATACATGAAGTATGTGGTGACGAAACTAAATGACCCCAAAGAACCTGTAATGTTTACCAACTCTATCCTTGGGAATTATAGTCTCGATGTTTGTGCCACGGAAACCTATTTTGGACAATTCCATGCAGAGACTGTTGAAGAAATTGCAATAAACACATAGATGGAAGCTCTCCCCTGCAGTCCAATTGATGAGCCACCCTGTAATATAGTAGATGATAGGAGTAATTTCGTAGAAAGCAGTTCAATTGAGGTAACATTAGGTTCTATATTTTGGACACTCTATTTTGATGGCTCTAACTGCTTTGAAGGTGCAGGTGTTGGAAGCATTCTCATTGACCCGCAAGGGAACTAACATCTAATGGCCAATCAGTTGGAGTTCACGTGCGCCAAAAACACAGCAGAATACGAAGGCTTGTTGCGGGGCTTGAAAAAGCCATTGATATGAAGGTAAAAAATCTTAAAGTTTTTGGTGACTCACAGATAATTGTGGACCAGGTAAGGAAGAGGATACATTGCAATTCGCCACACCTGGTAAGATACCAACATGAGTTATGGAGCTTAATTGACAATTTTGATTATTTTAATATCACATACATACCTCGAGGGCAAAACCAAGATGTCGATCTGATGGCTGGTATGGCTGCAAAACTTTTGCCTGATTTTATATTAAAGAAGAATAAATGCTATGTTGAATTGATTTTCAGACCATCCGTGCCTGATAACATCTCAAATTGGCAGGTGTTCGAAGATGACGAGCAAATCCTTGAGTTCTTGCACTGCGAGAAGACATTCAAGAATGCAGTAATTGATGAAGAAGAGCATGACAGGCTCATGAATGAGAGGGAAGATGAGGAAAAAGATCAACCCAATATGATTCCCAAGTCAGTTGTTAAGATGGAGCACTTGTATGACCTGCATGATAAATTGAAGAAGCCGACTAACTGCAAAACACATAGCTCATCCATGAAGTATGAATAGGTCAACCTTGGAACCAAAGAAGACCCAAAAACTATTAATTTGGGCTTGGGGTGCTCTCCACAAGAAAAGGATGCATTTGTTAAGTTGTTTAAAGAGTACAAGGATGCCTTTGCATGGACATATGGTGACTTAAAAACTTTTGATACCAACGTTATGCAACATGTAATTCCTTTGGAAAAGGAGGCTAAGCCCTATCAACAAAAGCTTCATAAGATGCATCCAAGCCTAGAACCGTTGGTGAAGAAAGAATTAAACAAAATGCTGGATGCTAAAATCATTTTTCTGGTCAGAAACACCCGCTGGGTAGCCAATCTCATGCTAGTAAGAAAGAAAAATGGAGATATCAGGCTATGTATCGATTTTAGAAACTTGAACAAAGCATCGCAGAAAGATAACTATCCTGTCCCTTCTATGGAACACATTCTTCAGTGCGTTTCTGGGTCTGAAATGTTGTCCCTATTATATGGGTTTTCAGGATATAATCAAGTGTTGGTATCTAATGGGGATCAGCTTAAGACAACCTTCAACACTAAATGGGGCACTTACGCATATCATAAAATGCCTTTTGGGCTTATTAATGCAAGCGCCACATTCCAAAGAGCCATGGACATAGTTTTCCAAGGATTGATTAACAGATTAGTAGTAGTGTAGATGGATGACATTACTATGTATTCGTATCACAAAAGGGATCATATCTATCACCTGAAACAGATTTTCGAAAGATGTTGAAGGTATGGAATATCGTTGAATCCCAAGAAGAGCATTTTCACAGTCATAGAAGGGAAACTGCTGGGTCACATCCTCTCTAAAGAAGGGATTGTTATTGATCCCGAAAGAATAGAGACCATCATGAGAATACAACCCCCTGCAAATAAAAGGGCAATGCAATCTTTCTCCGGGAAGATTAATTTCGTTAGGAAATTTGTCTCAGGTTTCGCAAAAATAGTGCATCCCATGAAACTAATGATGAAGAAAGACGTTGTGTACAAGTGGAGTGATGAAGCTAAGAAATCGTTTCAGTGAATTAAGGAGGCCATCGTAGAAGCTCCTGCGTTGGTCAGCGCCAATTTCGATAAGGAATTCTTCTTGTACACTTTTGCTTTTGATGTTTCATATGCTGCTATCCTCACTCAAAAAAATGATGATGGCAATGAAGTCCCTATTTATTATATGAGCTCCAATCTTTAGGGAGTAGAACTAAACTACATAGATGTGGAGAAACAAGGCTTTGCGGTTTTTAAAGCCGTAAAACACTTTTTCCCTTATTTATTAAAGGCCAAGACTAAAGTAATTGTTCCCCATCCTGCTGTGAGAGCCCTGTTCATGCAGAAATAAATGGGTGAATGGAAAGGGAATTGGATAACCGCACTTCAAGAATTTGACCTCAAGATTAAATTGGCAAAGATAGTTCTAGGGCAGGGATTGTGTAGGTTAGCAGCAAAAGCCTTGGTGGATAAAGAAGGGATGTTTGAAGAGCCAGAAGCACGGAGCATGCAAAATACACAAATAGAATCTAGGGAGGAGCCCTTATGGATTAATGAGATGCTGATGTGTGAGCAAGAAACGTCGGAAGCCCTTTTGGATCCTGAGTCATGGTATTACGACATACACTTTTATCTCACACGGGGATCATGTCTTAAACACATGGATGCATCACAAAGGAGAGCGCTCAGATTGAAGTCTAATCAGTATCACTTAGCCAATGACACATTATACAGAAAAAATTATGATGGAATCTGGCTGAGGTGTTTGGAAAAGGATGATGCCGATCATGTCTTGAAAGAAATGCATGACAGCCCAGTAGGTGGTCACTATGGCGGAGAGACCACTGCTCACAAAATATACGAGCTGGATATTATTGGCCCATAGTGTTCAGAGACTCGCATGCCTACGCTTGGAAATGCAAGGTATGTCAAACTGTTGCAAGATGAGAAAGAAAGCTAGTTGTTCCCCTCAGGCCCGTTATCATTTATCGCTTGTTCCAGCAATGGGGCCTAGATGTCATAGCTAAGATCACTCCGAACTCTTCATAGCAGCACAAGTATATACTCACGACAACCAACTACTTCACTAGATGGACCGAAGCCATCCCACTTTAGAAGGTAAACGAAGACGAGGTAATATCATTTATTGAGAAATTTATTATCAACAGGTTTAGCATCCTTGATGCTCTCATATTTGACAATGCTTCTTACTTTTCATCACTGAAATTGACTGACTTTTTTATTGATAAATCAATTCTCATAAGGTATGCATCAAACTATTACCCCCATGGAAATGGAGTTGCAGAGTCCTCAAATAAAAAACTCATCCGCATAATTCGTAAATCTATTGCCGACAACCAGAGGAACTGGCACAATGCTCTAACAAACGCCGTTTGGGCCAACAGGGTCACCCTAAAAGTAGCATTGGGAAACTCCCCATACTTCCTAGTCTATGGACAGGAAGCCATCCTGCCTCCCAACGTTACTCTTGCCTCTTTACAGCTCTCCCAAGCTTCGAGAGGGACCCCTTCAGCCTTACTTCAAAAAAGGATCAACCAACTGGTGATGTTGGAAGAATTGAGAGATAAAGCCAGAAATAAATTTAGAAATCACCAAATGATTATAAAGAGATGGTTTGACCGTCATCTAGTAAGAGATAAATATTACCAAGTAGGAGTGTTAGTCTTGAAATGGGACAAGCTGAGTGAGCCAAAAGGTAGGCACACGAAATTCCAACACTTATGGCTGGGCCCATTCCAAGTTGAGGAGAACATTGGTCAAGGAACTTACAGATTGAAAAATTTATAGGCAGAAACTAAAAAACTCCCTGTTAATGGTCAACATCTTAAGAGATACTTCCAGTAGCCACCACATGGTGGTTACCTCTTGAGTAGTTTAGAATTCATTTTATTTCGCTGTTAGCTTAGTTATATTTTTGTCCCTTCCATTCTTTCTTTTTCCACAATGTTTATTTTCCATCCGTTTTGAAGTTCAGTCCTTTTCAGTCAATTGGTTCTGGTCCTTCAGTCTCGTCTTCACCTTTATAACCTTCTTCCGATTTCCCTCATTCACTATCTTCAACTTTTTGCTTCCCTCATTAACCTACCGATGAGTCTTCCAATCCTAAATTCATCGTAACCTTGCAAATCAAACAAAATTTCAATGAGCCTATGAGAACTTGAAATCAGATGTGGAATTCAAATCGAAGCCACTCGTTAGCATGTATTGGGAACTAGGTAAGATTTGTTGATAACCTGAATACCTAGAGCATGTAGGGGCATCTTTGTAAAATGAAAAAATGTGTAACCACAACTGGGTTGGCATGGCGAAATGCTGCATTTAAAAAAAAATCCCACTTAGACCTAGCCTATACTTGCTTGTAAGGTTTGTAGTTATTCTCCATTGGTCCCATCCACCACACTAAGTTTTCCAATACCTGTCATCTACAAGTAAACCTCCTTTCATGGGCTAGGCTCGCTGTCATATACCATGTGGCAAATCCAATTGTGCTCTAGTCCTTGTGGCTGAAACTGGAAGGACTTATTTAAAAGAAAATGAAATTTCAAGTCCTTGTGCTATTCTGGAAGGATAGGTTATCTGGGAAGCCAATTGGAGTAGGGACTGTTGCTGGGCTCAGAGTACCAGTTGACACAACAAACTCAACCTTTCTTAAGCGGTTTAAAAATATGGCATGATCCATGATTGCACCCCATTCAATCATACAAAAATATAGCACTGAAATTATTACATAAAGTGCAGATAAAAATATCTACATCAAGTTTGATGAGAGATAAAGAGTTGAGGTACACACCTAAATAGGTATTGACAGACCAGTGATGGCCCCGAAAGGATTTTTGAAAGTAGAAAACAAGTAAGGGAGGGTCAATAAATCCCATAATACTACCATTGGAGAATGCCTGTCAAAACCCTATTAGTAAGTAGAAGCTATTTGTCTTTATCCCACCTAAAGCAATTAATGTTGAAGTGGAACTCATGCCTGTCCATCTATACAGTTTTCATTTCAAGGTTACCTTAACACCCTGATATTTTATGGATCCAAATTTTATTTGGTAACAGAGATAACTGGTTCACCTAGTGGTTTGCCATTGGTTGTGGCCACAACCACCACCCTAATAAAACCTGTTGTGACAACATATTTGAATGCCCCCCCTAGAAATTTGATCTTTTATTTCTCATAATGATAACTCTTTGACTGCTCTATTTTTGTCCCAAGGATATTAACTCTCTGCCAAGTCAAATCTTCAATTCTTAATGGTTAAGGCCCTCTTAATAAATCCCTTCCACATGAATCATTGGTAACCCAGTCTAGCCCTTGATTCATATATTTCATCGGGACTTTTTCAATCCTCATAAACCTTCACCAACCCCCCACTCTCTACTATGGTTGTTTTGGGATCCAACCCGCAAAACCTTTTATTGCATCTTTATTTCCATCTTAACGCTTTTGCAATGGAAATACTCTGCAAACACCCTTAACTTACCTTTTCCGCGCTTTTTCAGTCTTTACACATTTCCCTATGCCTGCCTTTATCGCTATCACAATATCGCAATTTCTGCAGGCACACTACGCATCCCCCTCTTGCATCTGATATGTGATGACTTTTTGGACTCCAAATACAACTAATCGCATCTATATCCTATCGGGTTTGCTGTTACATCGCTTATCGCAATCGCTTGCCCACCCCATCGCATATCGCAATCGTGCTTCAATGAAACCCTAGGTCCATTCACTCACCATTGAAACATTGCGATGCGAAACGGCGGACCCACCGGTAGTATTAACCACAACGCATATATATTTGAACTCCGGCCTTATGGTAAGATGCGGGTTTTCCCATGTATTCCCATGGTTTTAATAAAATGTTGTGGTCCGGGTTTGCAAAGGAAAATCCCATATGGTGGACCCATCGGCGGTATTAACCATAACACATATATATTTCGGGTCCGGCCTATCAGTGATCGCAATCGGCGAAGCCCATGGCTCATACATAAAACACGATGTGATATGGTAGACCTGACGACATTATTAAATGCAGCATATATATTTTTCGGATCTGATCTATCGCTAATTGCAAACGACGGTCAGTGAAAGTGAAGCCCATGGGATATGCGAAGGGGCGATGAGTGGACCCGACGATAATTATACACCTGGGTGCATAATATTTGAAGTCCGACGTTATGGTCCGGCCGCGGGTTTTCCCTTGTTTTCCTGTGTATTTGATAAAATGTTGTGGTCAGGGTTTTCAAAGGAAGATCCAATAGGGGTGATGTTGCATATGATTGCCTGTTGCGATGTGCGATTGTGACTCGGTCGCAGCACAACCTTGGCTAAACCAAGGGCCGATTCTTTTGCACTTGCTCCCTTTGATTTCATTACGCCTTATCATTTTATAAAGTTTTAATGATGGCAAGAGTTTTTCTTAGGCATTTCTACCATATGTTTCATAATCATAAAGCTAATGTTAATTATCTCTGCAGGCGAGTAAAAAGACACATGAGCGGATCTAAAAAGTTCATATATGCAGGTGTGTTCTGTTTAAAGATCCGGCCTTAGGCGTTCTCGGTCGGGTTTCCACGCGTTGCCTGTGTATTCCAAAATGAAGTTGTCTTGGGTTTTGATCATGAAGAGATGACATGCAATCATTCTCCTTTTCATCGGCATCTATTCATTTCCTCAGGAAATGAAACACTCCAGGAGTTACACCCTTTATGTGTCAGCGGTTACACCCATTGTTCTATGTCTGTATATTCTGATTTGTATATTGAAAAAGAAAGGGGAGTTGAAAAGTTAAGGGAAGACTGAGTGTCATTTCCTTTTGCATAAGTATTACCTCCGGGGATGAGAGGAGGACTTCTTTTTTAGGGGGGGGGGGGAAGAGAAAAACAACTTTTGATTTATTGTGAATAAAGAAGATTGTTTGGGTCAAGAAGGAGCCTGTTGTTTCAAATTTATTTTCCTCTTCTTTCATGTGTTTAGAATCAGAGTGTTGTCGCTGGCATAAATACAAATGTGTTTTGCTTTGTGGATATTGATAACATACAGTTCATGATTATTTCTGGTTATTTGAATATAATTCAATAGCATGGTTAACTCATGAGTGGTTGTTGATTCCAAACCATATTAAATATTAGTTGCAAGTTTTATTTGTATGGAAAGGAATGTGTATTCCTGTATGAGTAATTAGCTTGCAATTAAGATTTAATTCAACCTAGTTCAACTGTGAGCTAGTAATTGATTCATTTGGACTTGGAATCTTTATATGATGTTTGATCTCTTTTGTTATGCTCCTGCGGGATGGATTAGAGTAGTTAGAATTAGCATAGATAGGATTTAATATATGTATAGGTTAGTTGTTTCTCTTGTTGATTTAACTGAAGTCTTCCTCCGAGAAGCAATCTTTCAAACACTTATAACAATTCACGGGATCCTTTAAAACTCGTTGGAACTAGCCACTCCAAATGAAAGCATATCTAATTGGGGTTTGTGATCGGGTTAGTTCCCCTTGTTGGTATAGCGAAAATTAGCCATGTGTGCATAATATAATTCCATGTGGATAAGTGTTTCACATATTTTATGTGATAATTTATGAATATAATTGCAGTATTCATGCATGGCTTTTCAATATTTGTGTGCAATTTTTTTTATTTTTATTTTATTTTTAAGCTTTGCAAAAAAAAGAAAATCCTTGAAAATAGCTCATACTCCTATAAATAACATATTTCCATTAATTATTTCCCATGACGAATTTTCACTATACCAATAGAGCAAGATGAGGGTGTATAAAAGAAGTAAAACAACAGTAAATGGTTATGATTTAAGAAGGGGAAAATGGAAAAAAAAAGAGCAAATTAGGGGGCTAACATCCCTAGTTGGAAAATAAAATGTGAAGATAATGAGAGAATTTAGGGATGAAAACTATATAGAATATTTTAATGGATTAAGATAGGGCAGAAAATATTGGAAATTTTATTACAGACTATTAGACTCCGTCTTGTCAATCCTCTGTTAGAGTCAAATTCACCAAGGTTCATTCCTCGTCATTTGCAGTCATCAAATGCCATTTTGGTCAAAAAGAGTCATTTTAATTCTTGAGTCCAGGGTTTTGTCTCCAGAAGTGTGAAATAACGTGTGCAGGCCAGATGTAGGTTCATTAAGTTTCACTTCAAGATTCACACTATTAATAATGCTGAAGGACATTTCTTCTTCAAAACTTTGTTTTGAAGAAGAAATTATTAAGTTCGTTTAATACATGATTGATAAGATTTTACAGTTCTTCAGGCAGCCCTGCCCATCTTGCTAGGTTCAACAGCTCCTATCCCTGCAAAGAATCAAGAAAAAGTCACCATTTCAAAGCCAAAAGTCAAGAGGAAAACGAGAAATCAGAGTTTGTGTCCAAGTTGTCAAAATGCCAAGACTCTACAACTTTACAAAGTGAATTTGCCAAAATCAAAGTCATCAAGATAATTTCATCGATTAAAGGGCCATTTGCACCCAAAAAGATCTCATTGAAGGGTTAAAGGATGAATTTTTTTGTTTGGAGGCCGGAATTGTGCTGACAGTCAATGCGCGGCGCATAGAGCGTAAGGTGCGGCGCACATGGGTCGCGCGACGCACTGAGGTGCTTGTACACAGTGCAAATATACACTGGCGCGACGCACAGATCAGACAATCAAACTTTCTATTGTTTCTCTGCAAATGGAGGAAGACGTCGTTGTTATCTTGCACCAGAGTGCTTTTAAGAACCAGGAAGTGAGGCTTAGATTGCTGCAGCTGCTTCTCATTTTCTGATAAGGCCAACAAAGTTCCATTTGGTCCATCTCAAGTTCTGGGGTCACAAACTCTTGGGTATCAACAGAATAGTAACAACAATGCAGAACGTGCAGCAAAAAAGTCCTCTTTTGTCAGCAAACCTTCTTCTTCTCTGAATGAAGATAAATCGGAGGAATCTAAAGGCAATAAAGAATGGGAGGAGGTCGAGACCTATGACATGGTTAGTGTAGCATCAGAATCTATGAAGGGTTTGGATGTTAATGAATCAAGTTCAGGAAATGCTGGAGGCGGTGATGGGGTAACTACAGCTGGCTCACTATACAGGTGACAATGCATTATTCAAAAATCGATTCCATAATGACATACCACTCACAAAGGCATTTTTGCTCGCAGTAATCTTTTGGATTGTGATTACCAACGACATGGTTCACTTCCAAATTATCAAACCAAAAACGAAATCCAAGATTCCTCGCGCTATTTAAAGATACTTTTCTACAACAGTTTGATTTTAAAGAGACAAGTCGAACAACTTCCGATGTGTGCCTCAGTGGAAAGAATGTGCTGCTACAAGCATAATTCAGCTGCAACAAATTCTTAAGTACCCTGTAGTTTGGGTTTACTGTGCAGGTCCAACCATGGTTCTCAAACCAAACAAACGAGTTCTTGAAAATGGAAAAGTTCATCAACCTGCTAAATACCAAAAGCCATTGGAATATGACCTTGACCAAACAGTTGGACTTGAGTTCGTTTCATGTAAATTTTCTAGCAAAACATGTCTACAAGAACGTGTACAACCAGACAAATTGCAAAAATTGTGTGCGGATGAATCACTGAGTTCTTCTGGTGTTACAAGCCTTGCTAATAGCAACAGTTGTAATGACGATACTTCTTTAGAGAAGGATGAATTAGAAGAGAAGCTAGTGGAAGTTGTGAAGACCGAGAACAATGTTTCTGCATTGGGCATATGTCTGCAATCTATAACAACTCACAAAGAAACTTTTAATAGTTTCTCAAAGAGGCTAGAACATGCTATCACCACAGAAGTTGAACTTAAAGATAGTCAGATTAGTGTTTGCAGTCTCAAACATGAAAAATGCACAGAGTATCGATTTGACATGCCAACTGAAGAAAGTAGCGGAGGCAGTGTTACATAATGGAGCTATCGGTGGTTCCATTATGTGTGAATATGGCATCCAAATACATGAGAAGGTCTCCATTGGACATCAGGCTAAGGACATGGAAACATGCAAATCGGTATCAAATGTTGGCAACAGTAGGTGTAGAGTTCCAGAAGATCTGGATTTTGACCTAGTCTCTGTTTCTCAAAGCTTCAAAAACAACATGGCTGATTGTGAGACAATGGATCAAGCATGCAGAGGGTTTGTGAACATGGAAAAATATTTGTCGTCACCTTCTGTTGCTGAATGTGGGGGCCTTTGTTCCAGAACGTATGCAGACTCTGATTGTAGCGAAGGTGAAGGTGAACACTATGTTCACTATGAATCAAGTGCAGGTCTTGGCTTGCTTTTCTTTGGAGCATGTTTCTCGTAAGAAGGTTCCTATAGAGCCAGAATTTCAAGCTGACTTACCTGGTTTGATTAGCAATCGAGTGTGGCCCTTTGTGGGATCAAATGGTATCATTACCAAGGATGCTGTAGGACAAGGTAGATCTACATATTGCAACTGTCCAGACTCAAATTCTATAAGGTGTGTCAAAGAACATATTAAAGCAGAACGGGAGATGCTGAAACTAAAGCTTGGAGAAGCATTCTATTCATGGGGATTTCATGACATGGGTGAAAGCGTGTCAGAAAAATGAACAAAAGAGGAGGAACAAACCTTTCAGGATTTTGTGAATATGAATCCCATATCATCAAACAAGAATTTTTGGAATTATCTATCCGTGGCATTTCCATCAAGAAGCAAAAAGGGGCTGGTCAGTTATTATTTCAATGTGTTTGTACTGCGTTGATGGGCTTTTCAGAATAGGTTAGACCAAGATAACATTAATAGTGATGATGATGAAGCAGATTGTACAAACTCGGAAAATGGAATGAGTGAGAGAATCTTGATGACCGAGGAGGATGATGATTCAGTGGATGAATCTGATGCGTCAGAAGGTGATGAATTGGTTGTAGGATCAGATGATGAAACGACAGATACAACGAATGATCAATGGTGAGGACGAAGGAAGGTGAAAAGTCAAAAACTAAATGCCTAAATATAAAACAAAGATATTTACAATAGAGGAATAGGATCCGATTTCCTATCTTCGACTTAAGATATGATCTACGCTCTAGATTTTGCCCATTCATTGGTCATCAGAGGTTGGAAAATAGTAAATGTAACGTGGCAATCAAAGTCAGAAGCCAAATTGAAGTGCAGATAACTATCCCAGCAGAGCCATGGAATTGATTGGGCTATTTTTGGTTTTCAGTTACAGTTCCGAAAGTTTAGCTAAAGGTTTTGCCAGTTCATTTGTTATCAATAAACAAATTGTAACGCTGCTCCTTTTTAGGGCAGACTTTCCCTATTTTTATGATCTTAGGTGAAACTGCTCCTTAATTTCATCGATCAGTTATCACCTCTCTAAGTTTATATATAGTAAAAACATTTGGTAGGGGGGAGAATTCTGAGAGGTGCGTGGAGGAGAACAGAGCATTTCATTGTATAGTTGAATGAAAGAGATTAATTAAATGGCCTAGCTCTGATTTGTAAGATTCTTGTGGTGTGGAAATTTAGCATATGTTTTTCTTCTGTTTTATATGTCTTTGTAATGTTTCCATTTCATTTCATAATCGTTTCTAAATGAATACTTTTAAGTGAGAAAGGCATAATTCAATTTATTTGCTCTGTCTTGAGGAAGTGTTCATATTTAATGTTTTCTTCTGTTTGATAAGGATTCATCACACATGCCCTTGTCGACTTCTAAGCAGTCTTGCCATTCTGTTTAATCTCAATTTAATTGTTAAATTTCGCTCCTAACTCGCCTTATGGAATAATCTGTGCCTTTGATTAAATCTCTGCTCACGTTGTTCTTGATACCATGCTGCCCAGAAAACCCAATCATTCATTAAAACCCCTTTTCATATCTCTTTACTAGCCTAAAATCCGCATTCACTATAAGTCATCTCAGCCCCTTTGAAAACCTTTTGCCGAGATAGACCCAGAGAGAGCCCTCTCCTGTCCTCGTAAGGCTAGCTACGAGGCTGAGCTTGGTTTGATGTTGCCTCGAACCTCGCCTTTCTTCCGCCTGAGGCAGATTCGAGCGCTAACACAGACAACACTATAAATGGGTGTATATGCTACTTAAATACCAACATTTAGTATGAGAGTAAGTTTAGCAAGGTTGATGGTAATGAGACTGCTAAAGCATTAAAGGTGGAGAACTATCGCTGTCGTGTAGAGAGCCATCACTGTTACGTTGCTCAAAGAGAGAACAAACGCTATTTTTGTTTAGAGGCAAATATCAATGTATACCGATCGTAGCCCGTGTTTTGATAATAATTGTCAGTTACTATGAGTTTCTATGCCGAATTTGCTCATGTGAAACATATCTAAACGTTGCGGGGGAGAAACCACTGATGCTTGCATTAAAGGCTGAGCCCGCAGAAAAAGGTAGCAGTAGCGTGGAAGAATGTGCAAAGGGAACAAAGCATTGGAGCCTTGAGCCTTGATTTGGATGGGTTGCAAAGTAGGTAGACTTTAAAAGAAAAGATCGTGGAATTTTCAACCCCGTAGTATAGGAAAATATGAGAATCGGTTTTTAATTTTGAAATTGCATAGGAAAAACATAGATATTTGAGTAGCAGAGTCATCCATACATACAATTGAGTCAAGGAATGGTTGTGGACATGCAGCATTCTACATAAGAGATAATTCATGCGGGAGATTGATTTAAACAACAGGGCAGAAAGATGATTTGAACTTTCAATCTGGTCATAGGTTATAAATAAAATATGGAGTTTGGTTACAGTGGAAATCATGTATAGAGGGCAGATCCACATATAGTATGGACCTGTAGCATTAAAATCAGATCCAAATGCTGGTGTACAGACCTGTACCTGAAAACGCCGCCTATAAAAGCTGCGCTAACGTTCAGAGAGTACCGTGAAGGGAAAAAGTGAAACCACAAATGGATTTGGCCTTACTCCAAAACAACGAACTCATAAAACATGATTTAAATTTTAACGTATTATTCTTGGTTCTATATATATGTCTCGGGGGAATCTTATTTCGTAGGATACGATTCTCAGGTGCAGGAAAATGAAAGTCCCTGAGTATAAAAAGAATGAATTTGCATGAAAATAAAAGTTTTCATTTCCCAATTTCAAAAAAGGGATGGGACTGTGGTATTGCAAGATTTATATTACCCAAAAGTTTAATCATAGTGATGGAGAAGTCAAGTAAAAGTGGAAAGTATGAGCTCAAGTCAATAGTTTTAAAAAGGATTATTTTGAGTTCAAGTCAAATGGTTAAGAATTTGTTAATGGTGCAAATTTGGAAGAAGTTTTAAGAATTTGTTAATGGTGCAAATTTGTAAGAAGTTTAAGAATTTGTTAATAGTGTTAAAAAGGATTATTTTGAGTTAAAGTCAACTGGTTAAGAATTTGTTAATGGTGCAAATTTGGAAGAAGTTTAAGAATTTGTTAATGGTGTCATAAGGAGAGCCATGGGTATATAATGTAGTCCTTTTTGGGTCAAATTCCGTTCTATAAAGTTTTTTCAATGTGATTTATTGATATGAGATTTAAGATTATTTAATGGGATTTATTGATATGAGATTTATTATAAAAGTAATGGCGGTAAGTAGTTATTTTTTTTTATATGGGTGAATGTTTTATATTTTAATTATGTTTAAGGAAAGTTAAATAATGGTTTTTTAAGAAGTGTTTGGATACTCTTATCTATGTTTCAAGGGAGATGTTTATGATGAGGTAATTTTAAAACCCTGTTGCATATTGAAGAAGGGAAATGAGAGAAAAAGGTTACAAATTGTTAATGATGAAATTGAACTATTGCAACAATATCTTGGTGATACTTTGCAACAAATAGGCATGTTATAAAAGCAAAATAATTTCACGAGGGGCAAAATTGCAGAGCTTAGGCTAGGTGATAATGAACTCTGTCATGAATTTGTTGGTTTCACTACACAAAGCATCAACATATTAGAGGAAAGATTGACTTACTAAATAAATGGGTAGATGACCATTTCAAAATTCAAGATCAAAAGAACAAATTGATAGAATCATTGCAACAAGAATTATTGGCCAAAGAAAATGTGTTGTTTGCACTTGAAAGTGAAGTGAAATAGTTAAATCAAGAGAAAGCAAAATGTAATGCAAGTGGTGACTTCATTCAAAATATTGCTAGTTCTACTTATACTTGTCATTTAATTGGTGATAATGTACATATGTCTTTATATTGTTCCGAGGCTTCGAATAATGATTCTGTTGGTATTTCTAAAGATGAAGATGATGAACTAGGCTATTTTGAGAAGCACATAATGAATTGGTGCCAAACTTTTGAATAAATTGGGTTATGATGGAAAGGATTTAGGCAAAAGAAGTCAAGGTATTCAAAAGGCTATACAAATATGTGTAAAGCAAAAAAATAAAGGCCAATGTTATGAAGATCAAACAAGTAATGAAACTATCAAATTTGTGAAAGAAAAAACACTAGCAACATGTGAACCATCTACAAGTTGTAGTACAATGAATCAAGTGCAAAAGCACAAAAAACATTGCAATCATTGTAGAAGAAAATGACATGTACAAGTTGAATGTTGGACCTACATCCTTGTAGTGTTTATGTTCTTATAAATCATGATTATCACAAATGTTCGAATAGACAATTATCAAAGCCTCACATATAGGTACAATGTGTTAGGATATTCATGCTTGGATGGAAGAAAATTTTACTTCTATGTTGAAAAAATTTACAAGGTCAAGTCTTCAAGTGTATAACAATATCTCCCATACAAAGTTGATGAGTTAATTGGTCCTCTAAAAGTCAGTTGTCATTAAGGTAGAGCTAAACTTGTTTAGGAAAGGGTTTTCAATTTATTTAGTCAAATGAAGCATGAGTATTTTTGTAATGGTCTGTGGGAAACCAAAAACCACTTTATAATGATAGATGGAGGTTTGTGGTTGGCCAAAACCATTTGATGGTTAGTGATAAGCCAAAATCACTTAGAATTTGTAATGATTAAAGGTGAATTAGGAAATCCCTGATTAAGATGTAATGGTTGAAGGGTAATCCATAGAAAACCCATGGGAAGGTCAAGTGTAAGCTAAAGAAATCCTTGATATGAAGATGATGCAACCCTATAATTGAATTAAGATCTAGAACTTCAAAGAAAGATGCAACACATATTGATATAGAAACACAATGACTATTGAAGATATAAATGAAGATGAATAAGACTAAAGATGATGCAAAGTGGAGAAGACTAAATATGAAGACAACTCAAGGCATCTAAATTAAATCATAAGTATTCATTAAGGGGGAGTAGGAAAGAATAATTCATACTTATGATATATGATGGAATTATTAATATGTAAAACGTCTATGTATGATGAAAGAAGAGGAAAGTGAGAGAAGTTAGGGATGGAGATTACATAGAATCAACTCAGAGATATATGGAGATATTCATGGAGATATATGAAATTTTGTTATGAGCACCTAAATGCTATATTGCAGGGCTTCATGTACTTTATTGATGCATGAGAGTGTGATGTATTATTATTGTAATTCATACAACATGACGGTTTATGGATATTGTTGTTCATATGTATCACTTTCTATGTGTAAATGGTTTCATATGGCTACTCATAATACCAACAATGACACCTTGTCCCAACCACTAGAGATATGTTGGTAAGTTAGATATATGATTGATATATTATTAGGTACATGATTGATTGAAAATGGATTCAAACCAATGATGGTTGTAAGATTTAGAGTATCTAGAGATATGAAAACCAATTGGGAAAATTTTCTTATAAATTATTATATGCCACAGAAAATGCGAAAGTTCTTGTTGATTTGAGCCCATCTTCAGAAATATGTTATCAGAAATTGTTGATTACATCAGAGTTAGATATTGATAGCATTTCTAGCTTGTGAGAGGTCGTTTTGTTGCTCAAGCCGAGGGCACTGAGACCCGCATGGCACAAAAGCCACAGTCTACAAGGTTCTACAATTGAAGAGATGCCAAAGGGAGAAGTTTCTCGCCTGCGTGGTAACGGGGTTGTTGGAGCTCATTAGAGGACCGTGTGGAGTCAAAAAGTGGAGCATCTTGCTAGAGGGAGTTGTGATACGAGATCTGGTTGCTATGTGAGTTTGAAGGGAGCTTGCAGTGTGCACTGTGGAAAGTGTAAAGTTGCAGCGTGTTGTGTGTTACATGAGGATTGGTGCTGTGTGGACTTGTGCTTGCTTGGACCAGTTGTGTATAGCTTGATCGTCGAAAATTGAAATTGCAGGCTTGAATTCATTGGAAAAGAGTGAAGTCGGGTAGCTTGCGTAGAGGAAAATCTGTTGGAGTCTGCTTGGAAGAGAGAACCAGTTGCTGCTAAAGTCTTTTTATACACTTCACAACCTTGTGTATATGAGCTGTCACATAAATATGAGAGTCGAATTATGAAAATAGTGGCACAAATCATCAAACTAAGGTTGTAACGAGAGAATTTTGTTAAGTGTGAAGCCAAATCGACTTGAACTATGTGAATGAAATCTAGTGATTGTTTAATCTATTTTGCTGTTTCTGACTGAGTAATCTTGTTGTTTCTCCATTTGTGCGAATGGAATCCAGTGATTTTTTTTTTATCTATTATATTGTTTCTGACTGAGTAATCATGTTGTTTCTCCATTTGTCTGTCTCTGTGAATTATTCTCTGTTATTTCTGTCTAAGTCTTTGAGTATAAATCTGTTGTGTGTTTTGTATGCTCTGAACTAACAACTGGTATCGGAGCCAAATTTGTGAGGGATCAGAGAAAGGAAGCTAGTGTGTGTTGATGGTATACCTTGAGTTACGGTGTGCTGCATATTTCCTGGAGGAAACGTAGCCCGCATTGTCCACTGTGAGAGCCCGTTGTGCATCTACATTGGCAATGTTGTTTGGAGCAAAGAATTTCTATTGTGAATTTGGTGGTCCGGAAGTGGCTTTGAAAACATTGATGGTTATCAAATTGTATTGGTTGTTGTAGTTCTACCGCCCAGAAATATGCACTTGCAAAGGCTAATCGATCAAGGGAGTCGGCATATAAAGAAATCGTCTGCCTATTGTGAAGAGTTTTGTTGAAGTATTCTTCGCTGAGCTGATAGCTTGTTTGAGCTTTCATGTGGAGGATGACTATTGTCCTTGGAGTGTGAAACGTGGAGGTCTTAAGTGTGGTGGAGTATGAAACGTGGAGTGCATAAGTGCTTCACGTTGAGTTTGTAATTGTTTTTTTTTTCACATCAAGCTTCCATGTCAAGTTTTTCCTCAAATCAACATATGTATGTGTGAAATGTGAAAAGGTTAAAACATTATATATGTTTTTTATATTTAATATGAAACATATATAATTATATGTGGAAGCTTCCATGTCAAGTTTTTTCTCAAATCAACATATGTATGTGTGAAATGTGAAACAATTAAAACATTATATATGCTTTTTATATTTAATATGAAACATATATAATTATATGTGGAAATTTTGAAAAGTATATCTTAAAAATGGGACAAAATTTTTGAAAATGATATTTTGAAATGAGGAAGGTTATTATTATTAAAGTTTAAAAGAGTAATAATTAAAATTTTACTTTTAAGTAGAGTTTTTGTTTTTGTTTTTGGGGCATCAATATTATTGAAAATGGAGACAACATTTACATATATGGAGAAGTTGAGCGAGGCTAATTTTTCGCTATGGAAATCACAAATAGAATATATACTAATTTTAAAATATTAGTATTTTCCGATTGAGGGCACAACTAAGAAATGCTCATGATGACAGATGAGGAATGGAAAAAGCTAGATAGAAAGATGATTGCAAAAATCCGCCAATATCTAGCAAAGAATGTGTTTTTTAATGTGTCTGAAGAAAAGACAACAAAAGGATTATGGAAGAAGCTCCATGATCTATATGAGAAGAACACAACATCAAACAAAGTTTTCTTGATGAAGAAGCTTTATAATCTCCAGATGAAGGAGGGTGCTTTAGTTGCTGAGCACTTGAATGCATTTAATATTATTACTAGTCAACTTGCCTCTGTTAAAATCATTTTAGATGATGAAATTAGAGCCATTTTGCTAATGTGCTCTATGCTAGACAACTGGGAAAATTTAATTGTAGCTATGAGCACTTCAACAACTGTAGGGACCCTGAAGTTTGATGATGTCAGCAACAGTTTAATGAATGAGGAGTTGTGACGCAAGCCAATTGTGGAAAACCAGGGAAGAGAAGCTCTAGCTCTCGCTGATCATGGTAGGATAATGGATTGAGGCAAGCAAGGACGATCAAGATCGAGAGGCTGATCAAAATCAAGGAGAGGCAGGATCATCTTCTTTCATTATGGCAAACCCAAGCACATGAAGAAAGAATGTTGATTTTGGAAGAAAGGACAAAAGCGTCAGAGACTGGCCAGTACAAATCACAAGTCATCCATCACAAATGAAGGTGAGACTATTGTTGTAGCCACAGATGGTGATGTGTTGTTTACTGTTTCAGTAGAGGATGCATGTGTATATACATATAACAGTAGCTTTGATTGGATCCTTGACTCTGGGGCATCTCACCATGTAACCCCATGCAAAGATATTTTTGTTTCATATAATCCTGGTGATTATGGTAGAGTGCATTTGGGGAATAATAATTTTTGCAGTATTGTTGGAGTGGGAGATGTCCAAATCAAGATGAAAGATGGACAAGATATATTGTTGAAATAGGTTAGGCATGTACCATGAATGTGCATGAGTTTGATCTCTATGGGACGACTGGATGATGAAGGCTATTCCACAAGCTTTGGAAAAGGAGGTTGGAAAATTAGCAAAGGAGCATTGACCGTGGCCAAGGGACCTAAGACAGGAACATTATACACATTGAAGGCACTGATAGGAAAATCAGATTTGGTTGTAGTCACAAAAGAAAGAAATTTAGAAGATCTGTGGCATAAGTGCTTGGGTCACAAACGGAGAAGGGATTAAAAATCCTTGTTGGTAAAAATTTATTGCCAGGTTTGAAATCCTACAATCTTGATCTTTGTGAGCATTGTATATAGGGTAGACAAAGTAGGGTTTCATTCCTTACAGATGGCCATGATAAAAAGAAAAATGTGTCAGAATTGATACATTCATATGTGTTTGGGCATGTTAACATCAAATCATTAGGAGGGGCATCATATTTTCTAACATTTATAGATGATGCATCCAGGAAGGTTTGGGCATATCCTATGAAAAGTAAAAGTGAAGTTTTTGGAATATTTCAAAAATTCCATGTTGTTGTTGAAAGAGAAACTAACAAATTTCTCAAGTGTTTAAGAACATATAATGGTGGAGAATATTGCTCAAGTGCATTCAAGGAATATTGTAACAGGTTTGGCATAAAGCATGAAAATATTGTGCCTGGTAATCCTCAATAGAATGGTGTCGCAGAAAGGATGAATCACACCATTATGGAAAAGGTGCGACGTATGTTGTCCAATTCTGGTTTGGAGAAGAATTTTTGGGTTGAAGGAGTCAAGACCGCATGTTACCTCATAAATAGATCTTCAACTACAGCCTTGGATGGTGGTGTCCTTGAAGAAGTTTGGACTGGTAAGAAGTTGAATTATTCTCACTTGAAAATCTTTGGATGTGAAGCATTTGTACATATTCCCAAAGAAAATAGAACTAAGCTAGATGATAAATCTATGAAATACATTTTTTTGGGATATACGGATGAAGAATTTGGTTATCATTTATGGGATCCAATCAAACATAAAATTATTAGAAGTAGGGATGTTATATTTAATGAGTCAGAAATGTTTAAGAGGACTTAAGGTGAGCTGAAGATCAAGAAGGTTATTGACAGGTCTGAAGAGCAACAGGAAAACATCCCACCAACGCAAGAAAATGAATAGAAAATGCAGGAGAATGAAGAACAATAAGTAGAAAATTATGAACAAGAAGAAGAAGGAATCTTGTAGGAACCTTTATAGGAGATTCAACCTGATAATGCACCACCACAGTTGGTTCACAGATATTCTAGGCCTCATAAGCCTTCACAAAGGTATCCTCCTTCAAACTATATTTTTTTACTGATGAAGGTGAACCTAATTGCTTTCAAGAAGCTTGTAAAGTTGAGCACAAAAAAGAATGGAAGAAAGCAATGGAAGAAGAAATGAACTCTTTGTTGGAAAATAAAACTTGAGAGTTGGTAAACCTCCCAAAAGGTAGAAAGGTTGTTGGGTTGTGTTATATTCTTTCCACGACTAACCTATGTAGTGAACCGGGGGGTTAGAGGGGGGGTAGATCCCCCCCTTCATTGCACAGCAGGGGGGTCACAGGGGGGGCAGCAGCCCCCCCTGTCCGGGGGGTTTGAGGGGGGCGGGTAGCCCCCCTCTACGGTGTCCGGGGCAGTGCCCCAAGAAAAATTCTTTTTGGACCCTATATTAGGTTGGGCAAACCTACCTATGGTTTTCGTTCCATGGTTTTGGATGCTTCGGCATGTATAAATATGTATTGTAATATTGAAAGGAACATAATGAAAAATCAAGCTGGTAGTCCCGGT
>APFE031306092.1:52379-93101 GCA_000404065.3 Pinus taeda
TTAAAGTTAGCTTTACCTGGAAACTAAATATTTTCCTCAATGTTTCTGATTTTCCGAGATCACACTAAGGTGCAGCGGAAAAGAGCATACGCATGAGAAAAAACCTTCCTTTCTGTTTCTAATTTGCACAGATCGCACAAAGTCGCAGGGAAAAGAGCATACGCAGAAATGAAAGGTATAGATCCAGTAATAAAAAAGAATCTAATTAAACCGAAATAATAAACAGAGAGAAAAATAACTAGAAACTGCAAAAAAAACACTGTATACCTCCAGATCTTAAAAATGACGTAGCTAGGGTTACCAGAAACCTTTTTTGCATGAAACGAAAGGGGTTCCTCACTGAAACAGATGCTCCTAAAATAACAGAGAAGCCCTCTCGGCCCGAAAGCAGTCAGAAACAACAGATCTAGGAGATGGCAGTCGGATGCAGTTCTACCGGCTTCAGATTTGGATCACCAACGGACGTGGCCCTCAAATAGCTCTAGTACCATGTAGGAATTTACAGGGTAAGTTCCTCAGACAGAACACCAAAGGACACCGCTCACAAAGAGATCATAGATCAATACACCAGTATTTTTGACGTGGTTAAAACCCTCAAAGAGTAAAACAGTCCACGGCCTAAGCCAACGCGGCCACTTCAGAAAATTTATTAATAAAAGAATGAAAATTTACATAAGCTTCTCTCGTGAACAGTTAACCTACAAATGACTCTCCATGTGCTTTAAATAGAAATCATGGACCAATCGGGTGTTAAGCCACGAATCAAGTGTCGGTAATATCGAGGAGAGAATGAACCGTCGGATCACTACATATCGTGACTGTCGGATTGTAAGTTACACAAGTACATAGTATAGAAACACACTTTACCTAACTCTATACTAGACCAAGTTATACTTAACTATATTCCTATGTGTCGGAATATCCTAACACTTCGAGGGTGTAGAAGTGCATGTTCTGAGGAAATGTTTTTTGACAAATTATAAGACCCCTCTCTAAATGCATAAGACGGGTTAAAAGACTACTACCTAAATACTAAAAATAGTTTATTAAAAAAATATAAGAGGAGGTTTAAATGATCATCCCCATCTAAGGAAAAAATAAATAAAAAATAAAACTAAAACTGTATCTGGAAATTAACTATCTATGTATTTGTTCTCTAAGATCGCAAGCATTCAGCATCGACTTGAGGAGCATCGGTTGGCCGACTTCCAATTTTAGTTGTTCTGTGAAAAAAGAAGCGGCAAGTGTTGGTGCTATTTTCTCGACAGAGTTTGTAAGACATTTGAGAGTCATGCATTGACTGTATGGTTTAACCAAGTACTGCCAGTAAGTGTCCCAATTCAACGTGCTTAACTTCTTGATGGACTCTGCTCTTTCCTCATCTTTTTGTCTCTAGCTTGTTTACAGTTGCTGTGCCTTTGGGAGAAATCCCTGAGCGGTCTCTGATATGAGGTTTTCTCTGTGCAGGTTTTCATTCACACAGTGAATGATGTTGTTTGCCACTGTAGCTAATTCTTCCGCTGCCTGTTCTGCCTTTTTAATCTATGCGTCCCACTTATCAAACAACATTTATTTGTGGGCTTCATTGATTCTGAGTGCACCTACTTTCTTTCCTTCCTCCGTTTCCTGCCATTTCAAATAATCAGAAATTCTTTTATCAATTAAATCATAGTCGAGTCACAAGTCCACTACTTGATTTGTAATTTTATTGCTCATCTTGCAATGGGAATTCCATTGCGATATTATTTGGCATAATGCCTCTTGCAGTTGCAAGAGTTTTTCATTTAAGACAAGGGCTTCTGAGATAAACTCTGTAATTTTGGGGTCATCTCTATGCAATTCTAGCATAGTCTGTAATTGATTTTCCTTTTCGACCAAATTGCTCTGATACCCTAGCTGCATCTGTTGAAATTCCTATTGTAATTTTTCTAACTTCTCCTCTACTTCGCGGTTGGCACTGGCCTGCTATAGTTGTTGATGCAAAACTTGGATTTGTTCCTCTCTATCCTTAGGTAATTACTGTACTTTAGACACTTTATCAATGGTAGTAGAAGCATAGGCTCCTGCGATCTGGGATAACTTAGTCAGATTTTCAGTAGGGTTAGTGGTAGGGTCTCGCCAAAGGACATCTAGCTGCTCTGCCTTAGGTGAGAGCACGCTGTCCAATTTCCTTTTCTTTCTTTTCCTTCTTACCACTGCCTTATACTACGGACTATAAAATACATCTAGAGGAGGAATCTCCTCTATCTTGATCATGATTTCAGATGATGGGGTAATGGAAATATTCTCCATTTCTGGAGCATTGCTGACTGTTCCAATGACCATATATGTCATTGTCTATACTATACTCTCAGGTGTCTTTGTGTTTTTCTCCTCAGTATTAATCAATTCATTGAATGTTTCCCACTCTTTATCCAGCTTAGTTCTCACTGGCTTTGGTGGCTAGATGAGGGGAGGGAGAACCTTTACTTGTGGTGTAGTCAAAACTTGTTGCTCTGGGTGCTCTTTAGACTAGGCAGTATCTCTAGCTGACCCTTCAATTTTATTATGGTCGCTCTCGAAGCGTTTAGAGAGTTATGGTGATTCTTTCCCAGACGTAGACTTGGACTTATCTGTACTCGAGCTTCCACTTAAACTGATACTGGGAGTTGGCTCCCTTATTGTTTCTAAGCGCAACTTATCCAAGGGGATGTTTGCTAGTCTCCTTTCTCTGTACAGTTTGAATTCTTGGAATTATGCTGGGAGAAATTGAATTTGAGCCATATGCAAAACTTCTTTTAGTGTGTTTTTTTGTTGGAAGATATCATCAAAAAGATCATCTTCTTTAGAAAATACTTTTATGTTGACAGCAATAGTAAAATTCTTAATGACATCAAAGGGGTCGAATTGTCTTCCTAGAAACTTTAACAATAGTAGACTCAACATAATGTCTACTTCTTTGAATGCATGACCTAAATCAAATAGTGAAAAGGCCCCACAGGCCACTAGGAAATTGCGGCCAGATGGCTTTCTTCTTTTCTTTCAACTCTTTGCTCATTCATCCCACCTCGCAGGTTTGGTAGGCAATTTCTCGAGCCAATAACTTATCAGGAACATATAAGGGTAACACATGAGGGGAAGCAATACTTCCAAATACTCTGACATAGGTGAAAAACTCTTCCCCAAACCATCTTTCGACAGGGAGAATATCAACTTCCACTTTGGGGGAAAATCTTGGGGCGTCCCTATTATGCAACATTTTGTGAAGAGGTAACATAATTCCATGACAAATTCTATAAAAATACGGGATAAACTTGGAATCCCATAATTCCTTGTAATAAATATGAATGGGCAAGGGATTCTGTACAGTCCACTTCCAACCCATTAAAGAAAATCTGGAAAGGAAACATATTGCATCCATAACATAAGTAGCTAAAAAGTAAGGAGGATAAATCCTTTGAGAGGCAGTTCTTTTAGACCGGTAGTTCCAAATAGCTGAGGCTAAATTATCAGACAATATTTGAGCCCAATCCATAATTGTGGCGTTAGTGGCTGCATCTAATAGGGGTAGCCACTCGAATGAAAACTTGTTGATGTCAGGCCTTCCAAATAGCCTACATAGCATATCAGCAGTAAAGTAATATGGGGAGGAGAGGGAACCAATACTGTACATACTGTGTTTGTCCTTTTTTAATGGTTCTTCCCTTGCCGACCAGTTCTTGGTGCACTCTGCCAAATCTTCATTTCTTTGGCGAACTTCTCCACGAATTGCTTGTTGTAGCTTTCATGTAGCTCTGATAGATGATACATAAGCCTTAAATATTGTGGAGTGAATGACCCAATGAGATCTTGGCTCCGAGACTTGAATTGTCTGTCTATTATATTAGCACTGTCCAGTACCCACTTGACCATGTCTGTGTATGGAAGTATCTTAGGTCTTGCCGCTATTTGGTGCAAGAATGAACATGCAATTTCAGTAATTGATGCCTCAGATGAACCACGTGATTCTGTTGTTGCTTTAACTTCCATGACTCTGGGGTTTTCTTCTTCGAGCAGACTGTACATGCCTTCCCAAGTGGTTATGCCAGCATCCCTGGTACAGGTGGTGTCTATGAATAAGGGCGTCATCTCTTCGTCCTCAGCAATTAGAGCTTTTCCCTTCTTTCCCATTACACTCTGAACACTGCTGCGTATATTATTCTGCTTGCCGCTCCTGCAAGTTTACAAGTAATGAAAGAATAATGGTAAGAGATAAGGTGATAGGAAAGCTCTTTAATTCTGAAATCATATCAGATATATCACCCTACATGAAACAACCTTTCGATTAGATCTAAATCTTATCTCATAAATGACCATCAACTAACCACTAAATTGACATTAATGCCCATAACTTGTTATCAGATTATGAGAAATACTTTATTAAACAATGAGCCCTGCTAATCTATGATAAAGTGATTTTGTGATTTGCTTCGCAATATCGCAAATCACAATATCCTTAATCCTTTTCGTTAATAATCATTTATTTTCTTAGGTGGTTGTGAGATGCAATTTACGAGATGCCTTATCACATATCACCGGATCAGGATATTTCATCGTAAGTGATACTTGCGGCATATGAAATCTGCGATGTGCGATGAGTGTTTAAGGCGCACAATCTCGCATCGCATTTTTGCAATTTCGAAAGCTTGTTTATATGATGTCCTCCATTATGCTTTGCGATGCAATGTTTTAGTGTTAGGAGAATGATTTTATTCAGAACTTATCATAAAACTTATTTTTTTTTAGGTTTTGTGTGTGTTTTCCTAAGTTTATGATAGTGTGTTTTATTCAAAGGGAAATATAAGTGCTAGTTTTTATTTTTTTTAAGAAGGGTTCCCATTTATTTAGTTTTATTACTAATACTAAACAAAAGGGGGGGCGCGGGCGGGTTGTTGCTGGCCACAATAATTGGCGATTCACTAGGAAGAACCAGTTATCTCTGATTATATTTTGAATTTTTTAAACTTCTAAAACAGAAAAGTTTTCTGGAAAATCAAACTTTATTATAGAAATATAAAGTGCATTATGCTTTTATCCGTTAATGGTAGTTTGTTTCTTCCATGTTAACTTTGATTATTTGTGAGGGGGGCGGGCAAGTTGTTGCTGGCCACAATAATTGGTGATTCACTAGGAAGAACCAGTTATCTCTGATTATATTTTGAATTTTTTAAACTTCTAAAACAAAATTTTTTTTCTGGAAAATCAAACTTTATTATAGAAATATAAAGTGCATTATGCTTTTATCCGTTAATGTTAGTTTGTTTCTTTCATGTTAACTCTGATTATTTACTTCCCGAAGCTAGTCCTTGTATTTATATCAACCACTACTTGGTTTTATAAAGATAGAAAAAAAGAAATATCTGTAGATTAGTTTTAAGTATGCTCATTTGTCATAGGTAGAGTCTCTACTGCTAGCAGGCGTTCATAGCCTCGACAGGGTTACCTGTTATCTAGCAATGATCATGTATCCTACTTGAAGAAATATACAATTTTCAAAGATAAATATAGATCCACACTTTATTGCTTTTGTTTTCTTTTATTTCTTAAAGAACAATGTCTTTGTTTGGTAGCCAAATTATGACAGTGCCATTCACTTGATTTATAACTTTTTTGAACAAGTTGACTCGTGCTGAGACCCCTTGTCTTTTGATTGCAACAATATTGAGTCATTGCCCTGTTTTGGTATGAAGTTTTGGCAATGCCAACAAGTTATAATATCTATGATCATGATAAGTTGGCTCATGATGAGACCTCTTATTCTTTAAGTCTATAGTGTATCATTAGATTACTCCTTGAAACTCGTAATTCCCTAGGTGGGGAGCAAGTCATTGATTCCTTAAGAATAGCTCTGGATGACAATCATAGAGTTTTTGGAAACATCTTTTCTACAGAGAACCTTTGTTTTGTTATTGATGCTTTTCATTGACTGATATAAAACAAATTCCCACTAAAGGTTGCTTTTCATCAAAATTCGTAAGGCTGAAACTAGTAACATTTCCAAGCTTATAGCATTTGACTGTATCTTTCAATAATAATGATTGATTTTTCAAATCAGTTCTATTTATACAAGCGAAAAACAAGATCTAAAAGAAACACTAATCTTTTTTGTGAATTCCAAAGTTAACCATTTACAACCTATTTTATTATCAAAATAAAGCTATAAACAATAATTTACAAAAATAGAAGAGGTCATCTTCTATGGAAAATATTTTTTAAGGATCTGCCCATTAACAAGTAAAGATTCTCTTTTCCTTGCTAAATCTTGCAACATGAAAGTGGATGGGCCTATAATTTCAACAATTTGGAATGGGTCGAGCCACATTTGTTGGAATTTAGAATGTTTTCCTTTTTCCTCATGAGCCTTATCCCATTTCAAAACTAAATATCCAATTTGAAAATCCTTCCTAGATACCATGCTTGAATCGAAGGAAGCCTTTACTAATGCTTGATGATGAGCGTGTGTGATTTTAGCCTGTTCTCGTTGCTCTTCTAGCTTAAGGATCTGAAATTGTCTTAGTTGTAAAGATGAAATTGGCGTTGTTAGCTCTGCTATATATTGTTGATTCTCTAAAGGTCAGAAGTGAGCTTGGTCCTTAGTCGTGCTCGAAAGAAGCTTATAACGATTGCTTTCTCCTTTCCCTTTGACCTAGCCATCCTCCCTTCATCTCCGTTTCCCCTACTTTTCCTCTAAAAACCAACCAAACCCCCTTTCGTTATAAGCCCCGACAGTAAAGCTAAAACCCCATAGAACCGTGCCCATACGACTTTGTGTCTTCATAAACGCATCGCTCATAACCCCCCCCATTGATTTTCCCCGCTGATCCGATGGCTCCTGTCGCACCCGATAAAGCAACTTGCACGATCGTTTCCCCGCCATTTGATCATATACACTGAAGATCCAATGGCATTCGCTCTCCCCGCGTCCACGAAGTGATGGAATGTTAGCACGTGATGGAGAGAATTTTTCTCTCTCCTCTGCCGCTATGTGTTGTGCGTTGAATGGAATCGCATGCCCTCACCCTTTTACTGCCCGACGCCCAATGGTGGTGCGATTGATATAGCTTACTGCTTAATCCTCCGCCCTCGCCCGATAATCGCCATGTGCTTTTGCCACCCGATCACCGTTAGATCTATCCACCTGAGATCCAATGGCCCACATTCGCTCTACTCCCACCTCTTTTGATACCCTCCGCCAAGCCATTTCCGCTGTCTATCCTCCCGATCTTACGGATGATCTTTCTCCCTCACACAGCTCATCCTTTTGCCATGCAGTCCATGTCCCTTGACCATTCCGAGTACCTGAAGGATGAAGGCGATCGGCTCACTAGTACCAGTTGCAGTCACTCCTCAACAACCATATTTAACAAACAGTATGGCCAAGGAGGAAAAGGACAGAGCATGAGCAAGTAACTGCATTTAATAGTTGTGGAACTTGATTAACATGAGCACTCCAGTTGACTGAGAGGATAGCAGAGCTCCTTAAAAGATTAGATTCATCCACTGAAACAAGAAAATGCACTTAGAGACTCCATAAGACAGTTAAATGTAGTTGGTGGTAAATTATGACCCCTCCATACCTAAAATGGCCAAGTGCCTTTGTAATGAAACTCTATATATACCCAAGAACGACATGTAATCAAGGTTGATGGTTGATGTTTTGATGTAAGGTTCAACTTTTGGAGACTGTAACTATTTTGACACTTGTAGCATCTCGTCTTCATTTTTAGCTAATACAAGCTTCTTTTGCTGTTAATTGCTCACCTTCCACTTATCTTCTCTTCCAAGCTGTGCCTGAGACGTTGTATTCCTGAACTCTTGATGTTTAGGATTAGAGTAGTTGTCGTCCTATCTCTGTGTTAAAGCCTTGTATGTATTAGTGAATGAGTTATTTAGGTTTCTCTTCATCTGGTCCCAGAGAGCTGTCATCCTGTCTGTGCATTAGTAGATTAGATTTGCAGACTTCTTTAGTGGTTGGAGCCGGCCATCACATGGTCTTGTGCATCTGTTGGTGTGGTCAGTATTCTCCATATTCACCCAATATTAAACTGTGAGTAGTTGGTTGTCTAAAGCCTTGTAGTCGAAGGTTGTTCACGCATGTCTGGAGTGAAACAAAGTAGAAGTGGTTATTTGGCTTGGACAAGCATCATTCCTTCCATTCATCCATTTACAACAATAAGTTGAATTTATATGTTACCAGGCATCTCCGAGCTACAACCTAGGAGAGTTTCTTGGAATCCTAACATTATTGGCGTCATTGCTAGGGAGAGGAGATTGAAGCTTAGCTTCCCTGGGAGAATAATACGGTTCCAGCTTTGATGATAGACAAAGTCTAGACACCTTTCTGGTTGTTATCATCTATCTGGCGACTCTACTGGAGGACCAACCTTTGGCGACTCCACATTACAGTTCTGGCTCAGTTCGTGAGGCATACTCAGAGAAATCCTTAGAAATCATCAGCTGATCCAGTGCTTGACCCTGAGAAGATTGTTAAGCAAAGAAAAACATCACAGAAAGGAGCATCAGGATCAGGTAAGCCTAAACAATCTTGTGTGTCTCTACGAGGAAGGCTTGTATTTGAGCATGTATATGTTGAGAATATAGAGCCTAGTATTGTTAGCGAAGAAATATTTCCAGAGATTCACAATGCTCCTTATCCAATAAGTTCCCCTTTGGATCTCAGTCCAAAGAAATCCTCCCATACAGTCCATCATATTCCTTCGTCCCCGCCATCTATTTCACTACTCCCTACCGTTCAATCTACTAGTATCCTTCCATCCACTCCAGTCATGGCAGGCCAACAAGCACCCACAAAGATGGAAATAATCATAGCTGCTAGGTATGGACCCCTGGTCTTGCCTATTCCTTTGAATGTCATGCCTGTAGGAGAATATCAGAAATACATGCCTAAGTTCACTGGTACATAGGGAGTAACTATTGAAGAACACCTTGAGTCTTTTTATAGTTATGATAATGACCTAGATATCAATGAGGATGATGCGTGGATGAGAGTATTTGTCCAAAGCCTTTATGGAGAGGCTAGAAAGTGGTTCAGAGAGTTGACCCCTAGGTCTATAACATACATTGAAGCATTAGATGATGTTTTTTTGAAACATTGGGGAGACAAAAAATACCTGTTATATTAGCATACTGAGTTTGGAAACCTCAAGAGGGAAAATGGGGAAGCATTGCCTGATTTTAATAAAAGATTCAATCGTATGTATAGTAAGATACTAGCTGAAGTAAAGCCTCCCCCCACCTTTTCCAAACTCACCTATGCCAATGTTTTTGACTCTGATTTTTTCCTGCTATTGAGAGAAAGAAGATGTGCCACTCTGGCCAAAATGTAGGATGAAACTCTAGAGGTGGAATCTAATATCATGGCTACCGAAAAGCTCAAAGGTCATGCTGATAGAAGGAGGCAGAGAGGCGAGGCTTCTTCTTCCTTTGCTTCATCTTCAACCCAAGTTAAGCAAAATGACTAAAATGATAGAGTCATTAGCTGCTGAAATATCAAAGCTGAAGGTTGAGTAGAGCTCTGGAAAGGCAAGGCTCCCAAACACATTTTCTCCTAAAAACCCAAATTCCTTCAGAAGAGAAAATGAACAATTGTAGATCATTTAGAGGGGTAAAGAAGACGGTGAAGAAAAAAGGTTAAGGCTCCTTTCCAAAATGTAGTCATGGAGGAGGAGCAGTTTGAAGAAGAGGATGAAATTCATTGCAAGAAAGATAAGGGTAGTGCTGCCTTCTTGACATTGGCTGTCTATGAAGAATCATTACTCTAGGACCAAATTAGTCAAGAGTGGGACAAAGAGGTTGTTCTGTAGACTGATGAACATCAAAAATATAATCTGAGGTCAAGACCAAGCAATGTCAAGGAGAATCCTATCCAAAGAATTGTTGTCCCCTCAGAGCATCAGAACATCAAACAAAAAAGGCTAGCAGCTGACCTAATCATCCTCAAGACACTAGCTCAAGAGGTAAGAGGTCCTGACAAGTTCCCTTCCCCTTTCAGCTTTGAATCAAAAGTCCAGAAATTAAAAATACCTGTGCCTCTGATAGAACTTGCAAAGAGTGAAGTTTTTAGAAAGCTTATCCTTGATGCTCTTGAGTTGAAAGCCATGCAAGCCTCCACTGACTATGTCAACTTGCAAGATGACAAACCTGTAGTTGTGCTTAGCCCAATGACTGAACCTGCTGATGATAATTCTCCATCATTTTATGTCTCCTTGATCATTCATGACAAAATCCTCCACAACTGCCTGTTGTACACAGGGGCCATACACAATCTGATGCCCAAAGATTTCATGGAAGAATTAGGACTTGACATTACCAGACCTTATCATGACCTATTCTCCTTTGATTCAAGAAAGGTGAAATTTTTGGGATTGATCAAATATTTAGCTTTTACCCTAACTCAGCTGCCCCTGAAGAGCATGATGATGGATATTGTGGTGGTAGATGTTCCCCCTAAGTTTGGTATGCTACTTTCTAGAGGGTGGATTAAGAGGTTGGGTGGAACATTACAGAATGATTTATCTTATGCCATTGTCCCAGTCTTTGGAGGAGAGAGCAGGAGATTGTATAGAGAAGCACAACTGGCCTACATCATCAGTGATGAGAAGAATCCTTCTAATCATCCCATCTATTCTGTGGATACTGATCTTGGAGCACCCTAGAAGAATCCTAGAAGACCTCGTTTCAGCTCAGGTAACCAACAATACAGGTCATGGGAGAGCAAGGAAGTTAGGTTTGGGAGATGTTTTTTGATGGAGCATGTTCAAGGGAAACTGCAGGAGCAGGGGTGGTGCTGATATCTCCAAAACAAGAAAGCACACATATGTCTTTTAAGCTGGCATTCCAAGTTACCAATAATATAGTAGGGTATGGGGCTCTGATATTGGGCCTTAACGCAACAAAATACAGAGGAATCGGAAACATAAAGGTGTTTGGAGATGTTGATCTCATCATTTAGCAAGTGAACAAAACGTTTCAAGCAAAGCACCCAAGGTTGAAAGCATATAGAGATGAGGTATGGGGACTCAAAGACTTATTTGATAATTTTTGTATCCCATATGTTCCTAGAGCAAAAAATCAGCTTGTTGATTCCCTTGCTATGTCTGCTAGCATGTTTATCCCTCCAATGCCTCCTAGACTAGTTTATGAAGTTCAGATGAAATATAGACCATCCTTGCCTGATAATGCCCAGCATTGGAATGTTTTTGAAGATTATGATGAGGTAAATAGGTTCCTGCAAGTCATTGATGAATTCTCTGAAATGCAAATTGACCAAGAGAACGAAGCCTTGGAAGAAAATCCCCAGCCCCAGCTTAGAAACATAATTGGAAAAAATAGCATTGTCCAGCTGCCCAACAATCACATACCTAAAGGCCTAGTTCCCTTAGAAAAGTTGTTTGACTAGAATTATGTGCCTTATAAGGCTGCCCAAAAAGAAGATCAATCTGCAGTCCATAGGCATAATATAGGGAGTCCAGAGCATCCAAGGTATATAAATTTGTCCACCCATCTATCTGCTTCCCAAAGTTCTGAGTACTGCAATTTAATGAAGCAATTTGCTGATGTTTTTGCCTGGGAATACAGTGACCTGAAAATGTATGACAAAAAGATCATCCAACATAAAATTCCTTTAGAGAAAGACACCATCCCTTTTAAGCAGAAACTGAGGCCCATAAATCCTTTGCTCCTCGCTTTGATTGAAAAAGAGATTAAGAAGCTACTGGCTGCCAAAATCATAGTCCCTCTCAGATATTCAAAGTGGGTGGTCAACTTGGTAGTGGCAAGGAAGAGAAGTGGGGAAATTAGGCTCTGTGTTGATTTAAAAAACTTAAACAAATGTTCTAAGAAAGACAATTATCCTCTACCCAAGATGGAGCATTTGCTGCAGAAAGTCTTGGGAGCCAAAGTGATGTTTTTCCTGGATGGATTTTCAGGGTATAATTAAGTTGTTGTGCATCCAGATGATCAAGAGAATACTGCATTCACCACTCCTTGGGGCACTTTTATGTATTCCAAGATGCCTTTTGGGTTGATGAATGTTGGAGCAACCTTTCAAAGAGCTATGGATATAGCATTCGTGGGAGAGAAGTATAAGTTTGTCTTTGTCTACCTTGATAATATAATAGTATACTCCAGCAGTCATCAAGACCATTTGCAGTATTTGAAGAAAGTGTTTCTGAAGTGCAAAAGGTTTGGGATTTTAGTCAATCCTAAAAAGTCACAGTTTTCTTTAGAAGAAGGCAAGTTGTTAGGACACATTGTTTCTGCTGCAGGCGTCAAAATTGACCCATAAAGAGTAAGAGCAATACAAACCTTATCTGTCCTGAGATCAAAGAAGGATATCCAGTCCTTTCTGGGCAAGATAAACTTTGTAAGGAGGTTTATCCCAAATTTTGCAGAACTTGTAAAACACATCACCTCCATGTTGAAAAAGGGGTCAAAAATCAAATGGACTGATGCAGCAAGAAGATCTTTTGAATCCATCAAGAGAGCTATTATGGAAGCTCCTACTTTGATCAGCCCAGATTATAGCAAGGAGTTCCATATATTTTCGTTTGCCTCTGATGACACCCTCGCAGTAGTTTTATTGCAAGCAGATGAGGAAGGCTCAAAGCATCTAGTGGCATTTTTCAACAAAACCTTAAGGGATGCTGAGCTGAGGTATGATATCATTGAAAAACAGGCATATGCTCTTATCACATCTCTGAAAGCTTTCATAATTTACATTCTGCATTCCAAGGTAATTGCATATGTGCCCACTACTTCAGTAAAAGATGTTCTAATGCAGCCAGATGCTGATGGAAGAAGGGCTAAATGGATTGCAAACCTTATTGAATTCAGCATAGAATTGAAGCCCACCAAGCTTGTCAGAGGCCATGGCCTTGCTAGATTAATCGATGAAGAAAATTGCAAAATGTTGGACATAAATTTGATAAGCACGAATTCAGAGGTGGTCAGATAGAAGAGGAAATGGTTGAATCGGGGAATAATCAGTCATTGACAGAAAATCTAGCTTCTTGTGAATGGTATTCTACAACAGCTCAATTCTTGCTGAAGCTAGAAGTTCCTCCAGGCCTTAGTTCAAGCCAAGCTAGAACTATTAAGCTCAGGGCAGCCAAATATTGCATTCAGGAAAACCTGCTCTACTAGAGGGACCCCTCTGGGATCCTCTTGAGGTGCCTGGACAAAGAACAATCTGTGGAGGTTATTCAACAGTTTCATTCCAGCATATGTGGAGGACATCACTATTGGAAAACTACAACCCATAAGATCCTCAGAGCTGGGTACTATTGGCCCACCTTATTTTCTAATGTCTTTTCATTTGTTATATCTTGTGACAGGTGCTAGAGGTTCGAGGGAAAGTAGCAGTTGAGGTCCTTGCCTTTGAAGCCTATTCATGCCAGTGGTCCTTTTCAATAGTGGGGATTGGATTTCATAGGGGAAATCAATCCACATTTCAGTGGCCGGCACAGATGGATCCTAGTAGCCACTGATTACTTCACTAAATGGATTGAGGCCATCCCTACCAGAAAGGCTGATCATCATGTGGTCATAAAGTTCTTGATAGAGAATATCTTCACTAGGTTTGGATGTCCACATAAATTAGTCACAGACAATGCAGCAGCCTTTAGGGCAAAAGAGTTGGTGGACATGTGTGACTCAATGGGCCTTAAGCTAGTTCATTCCACCTCGTACTACCCTCAAGGAAATTCTCCATTCAAGCTAGTGTACGGCATTGAAGCTATTTCCAAATTCAATTAACCCTCCCTGTTGGAAAGTTCTTGCAAGAAGAACATAATGAGGAATAGGACATGGAAAAAAGGAATTGTGATGTGGTAGAAGTGCATCAAATCCGGGATCAGCTGCTTGAGAATTTTGTAGCAAATCAAAAGAGAATCAATGGAGCCTTTGAAAGGAAGGAAAAAACAGATAGTTTTCAGATTGGAGACTTGGTTCTTAAGTGGGATGCACTGAGAGAGAAGAAATGCAACCATGGGAAGTTCGATGCTCTATGGACAGGACCTTTTGTCATCACTTAGATCCAAGGGAACAATACTTTTATGCTAAAAAGTATGGAAGGAGAGACATTTTTTGATGGCCTTGTGAATGGGCGATTTTTGAAAATTTATGTTGTTTAAGGTCTTCAGGCCTTAAAGTTGTAAATATGTCGTTTTATCAGTTTTAGTGTAAGCTTAATTAGACTCCATGCCCAATGGAACATTAGGAAATTTTGCTCAGCTAGTTTTGACATGAAAGGCATTGGTCTACAATTCTTGAGACCTCACAGGGAGGATCTCATCCCCAGAAGGAGCCAGTGTTAGCTTTGCTATATAATGTTGATTCTCTAAAGGTTAGAAGTGAGCTTGGTCCTTACTCGTGCTTGAAGAAAGCTTATAACGGTCGCTTTCTCCTTTCCCTTTGACCCGTCCATCCTCCCTTCATCTCTGTTCCCCCTACTTTTCCTTTAAAAACCAACCAAACCCACTTTCGTTACAAGCCCCAAGCGCAAAGCTAAAACCCCATAAAACCGCACCCATACGACTTTGCACCTTCGTAAACGCATCGCCTGTAACCTCTCCCATTGATTTTCCCTGCTGATCTGACGGCTCCCATCGTTCCCGATAAAGCAACCTGCACGATCGTTTCCCTGCCGTCTGATCATATCTGCTGAAGATCCAACGACATTCGCTCTCCCTGCGTCCACGAAGTGATGGAATGTTAGTGCGCGATGGAGAGTAGTTTTCTCTCTTCTCTGCCACTACGTGTCATGTGCTGAATGGAATCGCATGCCCTCGCCCTTTTACTGGCCAACACCTAAAGGCAGTGCGATCGATACTGCTTATCGCTTAATCCTTCGCCCCTGCTCGATAACCGTCGTGCGCTTTTGCCACCCGATCACCATTGGATTTGTCCACCTGATATCCAATGGCCCACGTTTGCTCCGCTCCCACCTCTTTCGATTCCCTCCACAAAGCCATTTCCGCTGTCTATCCTCCTGATCCGATGGCCGATCTTTCTCCCTCACCCAGCTCATCCTTTTGCCATGCAGTCCACATCTATTGACCCTTCCGAGTACGTGAAGGATGAAGGCGATCAGCTCACCAGTACCAATTGCAGTCGCTCCTCAACAACCATATTTTAACAAAAAGTATGGATGAGGAGGAAAAGGACAGAGCATGATAAAGTAACTACATTTAACAGTTATGGAACTTCATTAACACGAGTACTCCAACTACCTGAGAGGACATCAGAGCTCTTGAAACGATCAGATTCATCCACTGAAACAAGCAAATGCACTCGGAGACTCCATCAGAGAGTTAAATGCAGTTGGTGGTCAATTATGACCCCTCCATACCTAAAATGGGCAAGTGCCTTTTTAATGAAACTCTATACATACCCAAGAACAAGATGTAATCAGGGTTGATGGTTGATGTTTTGATGTAAGGTTAAACTTTTGGATACTGTAACTATTTTGACACTTGAAACATCTCATCTTCATTTTTAGCTAATACAAGCTTCTTTTGTTGTTAATTGCTCACCTTCCACTTATCTTCTCTTCCAAGCTATGCCTGATACGTTGTATTTCTGAACTCTTTGATGTTTAGCATTAGAGTGGTTGTCATCCTATCTCTGTGTTAAAGCCTTGTATGTATCAGTGAATGCGTTATTCAGGTTTCTCTTCATCTGGTGCTAGAGACCTTTCATCCTATCTGTGCATTAGTAGATTAGATTTGCAGAATTTTTTACTAGTTGCAGCCGACCATCACATGGTCTTGCATCTGCTGGTGTGGTCAATATTCTCCATATTCACCCAATCTTAAACTGTGAGTAGTTGGTGGTCTAAAGCCTTGTAGTCTGAGGCTGTTCACACATGTCTGGAGTGAAACAAAGTAGAAGTGGTTATCTGGCTTGGACAAGCATCATTCCTTCCATTCATCCATTTACAACAATAAGTTGAATTTATATGTTACCAGGCATCTCCGAGCTACAACCTAGGAGAGTTTCTTGGAATCCTAACAGGTGTTTCGTCAATAAATTGAACTAAGGTCAAAGAAGGAATTTGTAGATGAGTTGGGAGAACTACTTCTTTCCCATAAACTAAATTAAAGGGATAAGTGCCATTAGAAGCCTTTTGGGTTATTCGGTCTGCCCACAGAGCATACATCAAATATTTGTGCCATTTTTTATGATTCTGATCAATGGTTCGCTTAATGATTCTGATTAAGTTTTTATTCGTTGATTCAGCCAACCTGTTCCCTTATGGATAATAACTGGCAGAATATTTAAGCTTAAAACCTCTTTAAGTGCAAATTCAGTCATAGCATTGCCAGAAAAATATGATGCATTATCAAACTTTAAAGAAGAGGGTAAACCGAACCTGGTAATTATGAACTGATCTATGAAATCAATGATGTGTTCAGCATTAGCTGTCTTGAGAGGAACTGCTTCTACCCATTTAGTAAAATAATTTGTAGCTATAAGGATATACCTATGCTGTTTATAAGAGTGAGGAACGATCTCAGCTATTATATCCAATCCCCATTGATCAAAGGGTTGATCGATATTGACTGGTTGAAAAGGCAATGATGGTTTCTTCTGTCTCCCGGCAACAGTTTGACAAACTTGACATTTCCTTGCAAAGCTATGCATCTTTAGATAGTGTAGGCCAATAGTATCTTGCGTACAAAATTTTATGTGTTATAGTATTTCCCACATAAAGTCCACCTGTTGGTCCATCATGGAGTTCCTGCAACACCTTTTCAGCTTCAGATTTCTCAAGACATCGAAGGAGAACAGAATCACAATTCATCCTAAAAAGTACATCGTTTACAAGTTGATACTGCTTAGCCTTCAATCTTAGGGCTCTTTTCTTTGTATAATTCAGATTTAAAGGAGCATATCTATTCTTTAGATAAAATATGATATCAGCATATCTTGATTCAATATCATTTAGGCTTGCCTCATACATTTGTATCTCTTGATTTGGAGATGGTATTTCAGAAATAAGTGATACTCCAGCCAACATCTTGCAAAAGCCTTAACCTTTTACAATATTTGCTGGCCTGATCTCAGCGTCGTATTCTTGTAGGGCAGTGACCCAATTTTCTCTCTTTTCACCCACGTCTTTTTGTACTAAGAGATTTCTTACCACTGGAAATGGTACTATGATTTTTGTATGGATTTTAAGAAGAAAGGGTCTAAAATATTTGATTGCTTTGAAAACAACACAAGCTTGTTTCTCAACGTCAGAATAATTTAATTCATCCCTTTGCAGATTTGAACTAAAGAAGGCAATTGGGGCTTCCGCCTTGTCTTGATTGGCTTGAGTGAGTATTGCAGCATATGACTTATTAGAGGCAAATGTATACAAAATAAAGGGATCGAAAAAATTTGGAGTTGCTAGGGATGGGGCATTAACAATCGCTTGCTTAATTAGATTGAACGCTTCATATTCCTCTTGGCCCCATTTGAAGAGTGAATTCTTCTTGATCATTGCTTGTAATGTTGACACAATCCTTGAGAACTCTGGAACAAATGTTTTAACAAAATTAATCTGACCAAGGAAAGATTGCATGAATTTCTTATTATGTGGTAAGGATATTTCGGAAATCTCTTTAATTCTATCTGGATCAATATGGATTCTATATTTTGGCACTATAAATCCAAGAAGTTTTCCTTCACTTAATGCAAAAAAAGACTTTTTTGGATTAAGTGAAATCCCATGCATTTAATGTTGGAAGATCTGCTTTAAGTCTCTGAGGTGATTACCGTGTTTTTTAGAATATATTGTTATGTCATCCAAGTAAATCACCACTGATTTGTTTACTAATCCCTTAAATGCGATATCCATGGCCCTTTGAAATGTGGTGCCAGCATTGATCAGACCAAAAGGCATCTTTTGATATGCATAAGTACCCCATTTGGTTCTGAACGTGGTTTTTAGTTGATCGTCAGGATGGACTAAAACCTGGTTGTAGCTGGAGAAACCATCTAAAAAGGACATTAATTCTGATAGTGCAACGGCTTGAAATATTTGTTCCGTAGGAGGTAGGGGAAAATTATCCTTTTGGTAGGCTCTATTAAGATTTCGAAAGTCAATACAACTTCTAATATCTTCGTTTTTCTTTCTGATTGGAACCAAGTTGGAAAACTATCTAGAATGTCGAACAGGAAAAATAATTTTGGCTTTCAATAATTTATTGATCTCAGATTTAGTCTGACTTTCCAGAATAGGATGGTTCTTCCTCAGCTTTTGCTGGACAGGTTTTTCATCAGCTATCATTGGGATAGTATGATGGATGATTGAAGTGTCGTAAGTCTTAAGGTAATCGTAGTTCCAAGCAAAGACACTTTTATACTGTTTCAAGAGCTGAACAAAGGCTAATTTTTCTTCTGAGGCTAGGCCAAGACCTAGGTTGATATTCTGTGGCTTGGTATCCATTCTTAGATTTACTAATTCATAGTTCAGAGTTGAAATATGGAGTTTTGAATTGGTAGATATTTTAAATCAGTCTTTCAAATCATATAGGTCTTCCAACTTAACTACAGATTTTGGTATGGAATTATTAGTGCTCTCTTGTTGTAACTTCTTGTCATGTTGGTCCTCATCAATTATCTGATTAGTGTAAAATCCTTCCAATGTCAGGAAACTTACAATATCAGGATCATCGTTAAAAATTCTCCAGTTTGTAACATTATCAGGGATGGAGGGCCTAAAGATCAATTCGATTGAGAATCTGTCTGCGCTATAATCTTCTAAGGGAATGAACTTGGAAGCTACATTAGCCAAGAGGTCAGCACTAGCATTTTGGAGTCTGGGAATAGATGAAATATTGAATGCTATAAAATGTTCAGTGAGATCTTGCACTAAAGATTGATAATTCTTTAAATGACCTGATAGACAATGTATAGTATTTCATACCTGTTTAATAACAATCTCAGAGCCTCCAAAGACTTGTAGATACTTGATAGCTAATCCGATTGCCTTGTACAGTCCTTGGACTAAAGCTTCATATTCTGCAGTGTTGTTTGTGCAATCAAACTCGAGTCTACATGTTAGCATAGTTTTGTTTCCCTCTGGACTAAATAATACTCATCCTACTTCTGCTCCATCATTAGACTTAGAACCATCAAAAAATAATTTCCAAAATAAAGAAGTATTTATAGGACTATCTACAAAATTAATGCATTTAGAACTATCTGTTTGGGAAACTTTTTCTACTTGAGACAGGATAGAATGTTCTAAGTAAGGCGAAGAATGAGCATTAAAATTTCCTAAGAAAGAGTCATTAGGATAGTTGCCAACTATATTGTTGTTGTATGTTATAGGTTCATTTTCTTCATCTAATTCCGTTACTATGTATTTTTGGTGTCTTTCTCACTCAACCTTTATCTGATTTAGTTTACCATTGTAAGGGAGCCACATATGTGACAAGTCGGTCGCAAAGTATCCATGAAGATTTTCGGACCAATCCCTACTAAGAATTAAGCCATAAAATTTGGGAATGTATGCAATTAGAATACCAATGACTTGACATACCTTTGGATTAGATGACAACCTCATGATAACTTGATTTAGTTCACCGATTACTTCAACCTGCAATCTGTCCAACTGAACTATACGTATTGCAGATTTTTGAGGTTGGATGTTTAACTTTGCACATATTGTTTTAGGTAAGATATTAGATGAAGCTCCTGAATCTACCAAACAATTGTGAAAGTTTTTATTGAAAATTTTGTAAGTAAGAAGGAATGGAGGAGCTTGGGATTTTGACCTACCTCCAATTAAAGCAATATCATTCGGATCAAATTTATTTACCATATTAGTTGGAAGTCTTCCCATCTCATGAGAAGCTTGCAAGATTAGAGTGATAGGAAGACGTGCAACAGGTATTGCATGTAACTCTTTCAAAAGTAGCTTCTGTTGATGTTTCAATTTTCTCAATTTATGAAAAGTAATGTTAGCCCTAGTCTTCTTCATATCTTCAACAATATTATACTCCATCTCATCATAAACAATCAATGCTTTGGATGGAGTTGGTGAATCAGATTAGACTGGGCTTGTTTGAGTTGCTTTTGGTGATGATTTCTTACTTGCGACTTTATCTTTGGATGTCGAGCTTGCCTCTTTTGTTTAGAACTAGGTTGTGGAGGATTGAGTTGATTTCTACTTCTAGTACTGACTGGTGATGCCTCTTGATCCTCTTCATCTGGAAGGATGAAGTCCCACATTCCCTGTAACTCTAGAACTTCATCTTCATCAGTAGGCTCCTCGTTAGAAATTTCCTCTTCTTCCAAAATTAAAGCCATTAAGGAATGGAAAATCCCCACATCCATAAAGCATATGCGAGGATTTCTCGGGTTGACAGGTTATTATTGCAAGTTTGTTAAGAATTATGGGAGAATAACAACACCTCTAACAACATTATTGAAGAAAGATGCATTTTCATGGACTCCAGAAGCAACAAAGAGCTTCGAACATCTTAAAGAGGCAATGTGCCAAGCACCGGTCTTAGCTACACCGGACTTCACAAAAACCTTTATTGTGGAATGTGATGCTTTAGGAAATGGAATTGGTGTTGTTCTAATGCAAGATGAAAGACCCATTGCTTTTGAAAGTCGTCCAATCAAGGGAAAGTTTTTACACAAAGCTATTTATGAGAAGGAAATGTTGGCAATACTCCATGCACTTAAGAAATGGCGACCCTACCTAATGGGAAGACACTTCAAGGTAAAAACGGATCATGATAGCCTTAAATACTTTTTAGAACAAAGATTATCCTCTGAAGAGCAACAAAAGTGGGTCACAAAGATGTTGGGTTATGACTTTGAAATCATCTACAAAAAAGGGAAGCAAAATGTGGTGGCAGATGCACTCTCAAAGAAGGATGAGGATGTGGAAGCATTGTTGTGCGCCATTTCTATTATCCAACCAGATTTGATAAACGAAGCAAGGGAGGAATGGAAGAATGACGAAGAAGTGTGGGCACTTATTCGAAAGCTACAACAAGATTCCAGATATGTCGGAAATTCATGGAAAAAAATGATTCGTTATGAGTACAAAGATTGCTTATACCTCGTGTAAGAATTCCCAGCTAAAACAAAAGATTCTTAATGGAACTGACATTCTCCCTGTAGGAGGGCACTTGGGATTTTTTAAAAACTTACCACAGGGTTAAGAAGAATTTTTTTGGGAGGGCCTTAAATCAGATATTCAAAAGTTTGTGGCAGAATGTTTGGTTTGCCAACAAAATAAAGTTGAAACAATTAAGACGCCAGGTCTATTACAACCTTTATCCATTCCAAGCCAACGTTGGGAGGAGTTTCAATGGATTTTATCACAGGTTTACCCAAGTCTGAGGGAAAGAGTGTCATCATGGTGGTAGTTGACAGACTTACCAAGTATGCACACTTTTGTGCATATCACATCCATTTAAAGCCAGTACAGTTTCTACTGCATGTATGGAAACAATTCAAAAGCTACATGGAAACCCAAAGATTATGTAAGTGACAGAGATCCCATTTTCACTGGAAATTTTTGGACAGAATTATTTTCTTGTCTTGGTACTCAGTTAGCTCATAGCTCATCTTATCATCCTCATTCTGATGGGCAAACTGAGATAGTAAACAAATGTTTGGAAGGATATCTTCGTTGCTTTGTATCTGATAAACAGACACAATGGGTCAAATGGTTGCCTCTGGCTGAATGGTGGTATAACACTTCCCTCCATACAACAACAAAAATGACCCCATGTATGGCACTTTATGGATATCAGCCACCATCCATCACATCATATTTAAGAGAAAATTATAAGGTTCAAATAGTGGAACATCACATCGAACATCAACAACAAGTCCTCCAACTCTTGAAGGATAACCTTGTTTTGGCACAGAATAGAATGAAAAAACAGGCAGATCAGCATCACAGTGAAAGAAGTTTTGATGTAGGTGATTGGGTATTCCTATGGCTACAACCATATAAACAAATGTCCCTCAAGTAAGCTAAGAAGGATAATAAATTATCACCAAAGCATTATGGTTCGTACAAGGTGTTGCAAAAGATTGGTACTATGGCATACAACTTAGAGATTCCTGCAGCTTCTCCAGTGCACCCAGTTTTCCATGTTTCATGTTTAAATAAGGTTATAGGCGACAAGCTCCTAGTTCAAACAATATTGCCAAAACTTGACGAGGAAGGAAAAATATATTGGAACTAGAAGCAATCACAAAAAAAAGAACTCGACAGCTACGAAATCGATCAATTTCCGAGTATCTCATCAAGTGGAAGAACTTATCCACTAAAGAATCCACATGGGAGGATGAGAATTTTATACAGAAGCATCCAGAACTACTCAAGCGTTGAGGACAACACTTTTTTGAAGGATAGGGGCATGTTAGGTCCCTATAATACTAGTGATTACCCCATTATTGTTTTAGTTGTATCCCTTATTAATATTGTTGTGCCCCTATTGTCCCCATATTGTTATTAGTGTGCCCCATAGAATCCCTCTATTGTTATTTTAGTGGCTTTATATTATTATTGTTAGGCCGGCTGGGTTATATTGTGACTCCTTAGACTCCTATATATAGAAAGGAGGTTTTGTCATTTGAATCATCCAAGAATTGTTCATTTGTGTAATATAAAGGAGGTTTCCCCCTTGAATAGGTTGAATTCTAAGGCATTCAACTATCTTTTTTTTCTTTTTGGGAGCTAGTAACTTTCATAACATTTTTCTACTGCTATCGCTTCCTTCATGTTTTCAGCCAATGTTGTCTTGGCAACCCTATCAACAAAGATTTCTATGTTCGATGGTAAAGCGGATATGTACCATTCACTTCAAACTTCTTCGCTAGACTTGGAAGCGGTCGGAATTTTATTCAAAAGCTTGTTGAAATGCGAGTTAAAATATTTGATGGGTTCTCTTGATTTAGTATTTAGATTTGATAGATCATTGATCAATGTTGTTGTAGAACTATCATCACCGAACCTAATCAAGAATTGCTTTTGGAAAATGTCCCAACTAGTGATGGACCTTGATGGTAACGAAAAATACCAGGATCCAGCTATTCCTTGTAAAGTGTAAGGAAAAAGTCTAACAACAACATCTTCATTAGTAACACCATTTAAATTTATCGATAACATAAAGTTGTTTATGTGTTCTTCTACTAGCATGCTTGCTTTAGGATTAAAATTGGGTAGCCATTTTTCAGGATGGGTTGGTAATTGACTCAAGGGCGTAGGCATTGAGACTGCCCCTAGATTATTCCATGGGTTTTGGGCCATCGTTGAACTACTAACAGAGGAAAACGCATATAAAGTTCCTTGTGGAAGGGATGAGGATGTTAAAGTTCCAGTACTTTGATGGACAACAACTTGAAGTGGATTGGTGGATGGTTGGCTTTCCAATGGGGAAGTTGGAATGGATGTTGATGATGAAAGAGTCTCATTATCAAAACCTTGAGGTGACTTACTTTCTCTTTTCCTTTTTGGTAGAGGTAATTCAGTTGGTTCAATACCAAACTTTTCACTCTGAAATCTAGTTAAAGGATGAGAAGGATTGTATTGCGAAGTCACACTACCTTGAGATATTTCGAACTTTTGCGGTGATATGGAAAATCCTTAAAGTTTATGAATCAAAGACTCAACTTCAGGAGGTTTGATAGTAGATTTCTATGAAATGTTTTGGGTTTGTAGTAGTGGTTATTGTTTTCTCAACTTGTCGCTTAGGATTTAAAGATTCAGAATGCGATGGAGAAGTCGGGGGAGATGTTGAGGGCGATTTACTCTAAGAATGGTATTTAAATTTGGATTTACTAGCCATTCATAGTTTGGAGCACTCCTTCTAGCGCCAAATATGTTGAAGCCTCGAAAATCGGGTCTACAACAAGGGGGATACCCACTCGGTTCGGACCTTGAAAGCAACTCCTTTTCCGTTTGGGATGGTGGGTCTGACTGGGGATAATGGGACCAATTTCCCAATTTGTGTGTGTGATGATAAGAATTGATATTTCTCTTTCTAAAGATTTCTCAATAAAATTATTTTAATCTAAGTCTAATTTAAAACATGCAATTGTATTTTAATGAACAGAAATATCTAATTCTAAAACTAACCCGGGATTTAACTTTTTACTTATGCAATCTAAAATAGTTTCTAACAGCAATTGGTAATAAATATCATTCAATCACTACGAGAAAAGAATTCAATAAAAATGAATTGTTTCGTATAAGAAATGAGTCAAAACAATTGTGAGAAGCATATCGCATAATAAGTTATTCATACATTAAGCACAAATTGAATAGTCATCACCGTTCAAAAGTGCCAAATGATAACTCAGACATTCAAGCCTTCATATATAAATAATTGAACATAAAATATTACTTTGACACATAATCAGAAATTATTAAGAGATAAAAGTACCATTGATAACAAGTTCTACTCATGAGCTTCAACAATATAGAGTTATCTCTTACTAATTCAATATTTACTAAGATACAAAAATGCATTTCAGTAGCAGACATTAAACATGGATATCAATAAATTTCATTCCATTCATTCATCAAAACCCCCTTTGAGGGTGCAAAAGTGCATGTTCTAAGGAAACGTTTTTGAAAATTTTTATGACCCCTCTCTAAATGCATGAGAGGGGTTAAAATACTACTACCTAAATACTAAAAATAGTTTATTACAAAAATATAGGAGGAGGTTTAAATGTCCGTCTGCATCTAAGGCAAAAATAAATAAAAAATAAAACTAAAACTATATCTAGAAATTAACTATCCATGTATCTATTCTCTAAGATCACAAGCATTCACCATTGGGTTGAGGAGCGTTGGTTGGCCGACCTCCGATTTTAGTTGTCCTATGAAAGCAGAATAGGCAAATGCTAGCGCTATCTTCTTGGCAGAGTTTGTAAGGAATTTGAGAGTCATGCATTGGCTATGTGGTTTAACCAAGTACTGCCAGTAAGTGTCCCAATTCATCTTGGTTAACTTCTTGATGGACTCTGCCCTTTCCTCATATTTTTGTCTCCAGCTTGTCTACAGTTGCTGTGCCTTTGGGAGAAACCCTAGAGTGGTCTTTGATATGAGGTTTGCTCTGTGCAGGTTTTCATTGACACAATCAATGACGTTGTTTGGTGCTATAGCTGCTTCTTCCGCTACCTGTTCTGCCTTTTTAATCTGTGTGTCCCACTTATGAAACAACATTTCTTTGTGGGCTTCATTAATTCTGAGTGTGCCTGCTTTATTTCCTTCCATTTCAAATAATTAGAAATTCTTTTATCAATTAAATCATAGTCGAGTCGCAAGTCCATGACTTGATTTGTAATTTTATTGCTCATCTTGCAACGGGAATTCCATTGCGATATTCTTTGGCATAATGCCTCTTGCTATTACAAGAGTTGGTCATTTAAGGTAAGGGCTTCTAAGATAAACTCTATAATTTTGGGGTCATCTCTATGAAATTCTAGCATAGTATGTAATTGATTTTCCTTTTCAACCAAATTGCTCTAATACCACAGCAGCATCTGTTGAAATTCTTGTTGTAATTTTTCTAACTTCTCCTTTGCTTCGCGGTTGGCACTGGCTTGCTGAAGCTGTTGCTTCAAAACTTGGATTTGTTCCTCTCTATCCTTAAGTAATTGTTGTACTTTAGACGCTTTATCAATGGTAGCAGAAGCATAGGCTCCTGTGATCTGGGATAACTTGGTCAGATTTTCAGTAGGGTTAGAGGTAGGGTCTCGCCAAAGGACATCTAGCTACTCTACCTTAGGTGAGAGCACACTGTCCAATTTTCTTTTCTTTCTTTGCCTTCTTACCACTGCCTTGTGCTGTGGACTATAAAATACATCTAGAGGAGGAATCTCCTCTTTCTTGAGCATGATTTCAGATGATGGGGTAATGGGAATATGCTCCATTTCTGGAGCATTGCTTACTGTTCTAATGACCATATCTGTCATTGTCTGTATTGTACTCTCAGGTGTCTTTGTGTTCTACTCCTCAGTATTAATAAATTCATTGAATGTTTCCCACTCTTTATGCAGCTCAGTTCTCACTGGCTTTGGTGGTTGGATGAGGGGAGGGGGGGCCTTTACATGTGGTGTTCTCAAGACCTATTGCTCTGGGCACTCTTTAGACTGGGCAGTATCTCTAACTGACCCTTCACTTTTATTATGGTCGATCTCAGATCGTTTAGAGCATTCTAGTGATTCTTTCCCAGATTTAGACCTGGACTTATCTGTACCCGAGCTTCCACTTAAACTGATACTGGGAGTTGGCTCCCTTATTGGTTCTAAGCGTAACTTATCCAAGGGGATGTTTGCTAGTATCCTTTCTTTGTACAATTTTAATTCTTGGAATTCTGCTGGGGGAAATTGAATTTGAGCCATATGAAAAACTTCTTCGAGTGTGTTTTTCTGTTGGAAGATATCATCAAAAAGATCATGTTCTTTAGCAAATACTTTTATCTTGACAACAATAGTAAAATTCTTAATAACATCAAAGGGGTCGAATTGTCTTCCTGGAAAATTTAACAATCGTAGACTGGCATATTGTCTACTTCTTTGAATGCATGACCTAAATCAAATAGTGAAAAGGCCCCACAGGCCACAGGAAATTGCGACTAGATGGCGTTCTTCTTGTCTTTCAACTCTTTGGTCATTCCTCCCACCCCGCAGGCCTGGTAGGAAATTTCTTGAGCCAATATCGTATCAGGAACATATAAGGGTAACACATGAGGGGAATCAATACTTCCAAATACTCTGACATAGGTGAAAAATCTTCCCCAAACGATCTTTCGACAAGGAGAATATCAACTTCCACTTTGGGGGAAAATCTTGGGGTGTCCCTATTATACAACATTCTGTGAAGAGGTAACATAATTCCATGAAAAATTCTATAAAAATAAGGGATAAACTTGGAATCCCACAATTCCTTATGATAAATGTGAATGGGCAAGGGATTCTGTATAGTCCGCTTCCAACCCATTAAAGGAAATCTGGAAACGAAATAGATTGCATCCATAACATAAGAAGCTAAAAAGAAAGGAGGATAAATCCTCTGAGAGGGATTTCTTTTAGACCAATAGTTCCAAATAGTCGAGGCTAAATTATCAAACGATATTTGAGCCCAATCCATAATAGTGGCATTAGTGGCTACATCTAATAGGGGTAGCCACTCGGATGAAAACTTGTTGATGTCGGGCCTTTCAAATAGCCTACATAGCATAGCAGTAACAAAGAAATATGGGGAGGAGAGGGAACCAGTACTGTACATACCATGTTTGTCCTTTTTTAATGGTTCTTCCCTTGCCGACCAGTTCTTGGTGCACTCTGCCAAATCTTCGTTTTCTTTGGCGAACTTCTCCATGAACTGCTTGTTGTAGCTTGCGTGCGGCTTTGGTAGATGATACATAAGCCTTAAATGTTGTGGAGTGAATGACCCAATGAGGTCTTGGATCCGAGACTTGAATTTTTTTTCTGTTATATCAGCACTGTCCAGTACCCACTTGACCATGTCTGTGTATGGAAGTATCTTAGGTCTTGCCGCTATTCAGTGCAAGAATGAACATGCAAGTTCAGTAATTGATGCCTCAGATGACTCGTGTGAGTCTACTGTTGCTTTAACTTCCATGACTCTGGGGTTTCTTCTTTGAGCAAACTATACATGCCTTCCCAAGTGGTTATGTCATCATCCCTAGTGTAGGTGGTGTCTGTGAATAAGGGCGTCATCTCTTTGTCCTCAGCAACCAAAGCTTTTCTCTTCTTTCCCATTATGCTTTGAACACTGTTGCGTATATTATTCTTCTTGCCACTCCTGCAAGTTTACAAGTAATGAAAGAATATGGTAAGAGATAAGGTGACAGGAAAGCTCTTTAATTCTGAAATCATATCAGATATATCACCCTACATGAAACAACCTTTCGATCAGATCTAAATCTTATCTCATAAATGACCATCAACTAACCACTAAATTGACATTAATGCTCATAACTTGTTATCAGATTACGAGAAATACTTTATTGAACAATGAGCCTTGTCAATATGCGATAAAGAAATTTTGTGATTTGCTTTGCAATATCACAGATTGCAATATCGTTAATCCTTTTCGTTAACAATCATTTCTTTTGTTAGGTGGCTGCGAGATGCGATTTGTGAGATGCCTTATCACATATCGCCAGATCGAGATATTTCATCGTAAGTGATACTTGCAGCATATGAAATCCGCAATGTACGATGAGTGTTTAAGGTGCACAATCTCGCATCGCGTTTTCGCAATTTCGAAAGCTTGTTTATATGATGTCCTCCATTACCCTTTGCGATGCGATGTTTTATTGTTAAGATAACAATTTTATTCGGAACTTGTCATAAAACTTAAGTTTTTTTAGGTTTTGCGGGTGTTTTCCTAAGTTTATGATAGTGTGTTTTATTCAAAGTGAAATATAAGTGCTAGTTTTTATTTTTTTTGGAAGGGTCCCCATTTATTTAGTTTTATTACTAATACTAAATAAAAAGGCGGGGGGCGGGGGGGGGGGGTTGGGTTGTTGCTGGCCACAACACAACTAAATAATGGTGAGCATAACAGTCGCATTTACATTCACGTCATGCATAGAAGCCTCATAGAATAAACTCCAGAAATGGAACACTCGACGTTGTCCACAGTTAGAGGGATGACCTTGGTTGGCTCATTGAGAACAAAATATTTCCATTGTAATTTCATTTGGTTTCTTATGTGCAGGAAATATGGAGAAGGAGCTAGATAATCATTCTAGAGTAAAGGCTCCACTGAGAGACGAGACCTACTAGCCTCTTTAAAGATATAGATCTCCATGTAATATTGAGAAGTGAGTGGGCTATAATTCCATCATTGAACAATGCCTCTGCACACACTGTAATGCACGCAAGCGGAAATATGACTCCAGGAGACATGGAAAACAACTAGGTCATTGTTAGCAAACAACCCCATGAATGGAGTAGCTCTATGAGCATCAATACCAACACCAATGTAAAAGAAAATATGTAAGAAAACTTGGAAAAGTAAAAAATTATAGTGAGTAGCCGGTGGATAAATGCATATAATCAAACATATGAAGCTTCCGGGAGATTGAACAACGTAAGATCTGTTGGAAAACCTTCATTAAGAGTCACAACAAGCAATCATATCAACCAGCTATCATTTGATATAGGTAGTAGCTCTAAGAGTAGTGATATCAGCATCCATATCTCAACCGAAAACGTAGATAAAGTGCTCAAGGATGATAAAGTAGATGTCACTATTAATGTTACCCACATCTTCGCAAATAACATGGGTAGAAAAAGGTGGTTAATATTTCTTGTTATGAGCTAAATAAGGATGAATTGGAAGTCTTGAGTAAAGGACTAAGATTTTACATATCCCCCAACCATATTTTGTAAGAATAAATTATTTGCAGCTTTGACGATGGGATAAAAAGTCTAAGGGATGAAGATAAGGAACAAATTAGACAAGATTGTGGAGTCGTCTTAAGAAAGGAAAAGCCTCCAAAAAACAATTTGAACTGTGGGCAACAAATTTCCCTAAGAATCCTAAGAAGCAATGAAAAAATTGTCATAGTGAAAGAAGACAAAGGGGGAGCAACGATATTAATGGACAAGGAAGAATATGTCACCAAGGTGAGGGACCACCTGTGTAATAGTGGTAATTATAGGAGGCTCGAGGAAAAACCTATATCTAAGATTACCAAGGTGGTTAGAAAGACCAACAAGGATTCTAACCTTGACGATATGATAAAGAAGCACCTTTCTCTAGACAGTACAATTACCCCACAAATTTATGGGGGCCCAAAAATTCATAAAGAAGGTAGCCCCCTCAGACCCATTGTCAACATTATTGAGGCACCCACAAAAAAATTAGCCAAGTATGTTGCAAGCACCTTGGCTCGACTAGTTGGAAAAATAAATTCATACAATAAAGACTATAATCATTATGTGGAGATTATAAAGAAACAAAATTTATATCCTAGGTATAATATTGTAAGTTTCAATGTTGTCCAATTCTTCACAAATGTTCCTTTAGATGAAGCTATCCAAGTGATAAAAGAGGTCATAGACCCCTAGACTACAAGGCTTCCGAAGATATGTCTTCATTCTACATTATTTTCCTTCCAAGGTAATTTCTTTGAGAAAGCATATAGAGTGGCTATGGGGTCCCTACTATCCCTTATAATATCCAATCGTTTTATGGAAATTTTTGAAAATAAATCCTTGGAAACCTACCCTCTAAAGCCAAAATACTAGTTCAGGTTTGTTGATGAAACCAATGTAATTTGGCCACATGGGGACAAGGAGTTAATAAAAAATCTAGACCAACTTAACAACTTATCTAAGGACATCAAGTTCACTATGGAGGTTGAAGAAAATGATTTCCTCCCATTCCTAGACATTCTCCTCCTTAGGAGTGAATATGGATCATTAGGACACAAGGTGTTCAGGAATAAACCACACACTAATAACTAACTTCATGCAGAGTCGCATCATCATCTAGCACAAACGATGGAAGTGCTCAAGACTCTCCTCACTAGACAATTAAGAATATCTGACCCAGAGCATGTAGAGGAGGAGATAAAATATTTGAAGAAAGTATTTTCTAGAATTGGATATAAAAATAAAGACATCATAAAAGCCATCAAAAGAGATAGAACCAGAAATGGAGCAGTACTCTCTTCGACAAGATCCAAACCTTCTATTAATAAGTCTTATCTACCATACATTCAAGGAGTCACGGATAAGATGGACATGGTTCTCAAAAAGAAAAACATTGATACCTCTCTTAAGCCCTTAACAACCCTCAGACAAAATATGAGATCAGTAAAAGACAATATTGATCACCTCCAACACAAAGGGGTTTATAAGGTCTTGTGTTCATGTGGAGAATGCTATATTGGAGACATAGGAAGATCCTTCAAAATTAGACTCAAAGAACATGAAGCTGACATTAAAAATGGTAGAACTCAATCTTCAACAATTGCAGAAGACTTGTCAAGAACTTGTCACCATGTTTGCCTTCAAGACACAAAAATTATTGCCCAAGAAAAGCGTCAGTATAAACAAAAGATCTGTGAAGCCCTTGAAATTATTAAGCATCCTCGTAATGTTAATAGATATGGGGGTATGGAAGTAAGTAGGAGTTGGATCCCCTTACTCAACTCAAGTACCCAAGCCTTACAATCTTGACTATAACCTCTTCACCTTGTTCCCTTCTACACTTTAGCCCTCATTTAAACTTTCCTCTATCCCTCTCCATCATATTCACATATTCATTTTCCCTCTAAATCTTCTCACTTCATCCCCCTTCTCCTCATTGCTTACATTCTATCCTTACTAATTCCTATACCTAATAACTATATCATCTTACAATCTCTAATAATTAACCCTAATAATCACACTATTATCCCTTATAATATTACAATAAGAATTAATTCAAATGATAAGAATTACTATTATTATTAACTTTGTTAATAATTATTAGTACTAACTCAATGAGTTTATAATAATAATTATATGTTTATAGGGTTAATAAAATACTAATTATTATTGCTGGCCACAACACAACTAAATAATGGTGAGCATAACAGTCGCATTTACATTCACGTCATGCATAGAAGCCTCATAGAATAAACTCCAGAAATGGAACACTCGACGTTGTCCACAGTTAGAGGGATGACCTTGGTTGGCTCATTGAGAACAAAATATTTCCATTGTAATTTCATTTGGTTTCTTATGTGCAGGAAATATGGAGAAGGAGCTAGATAATCATTCTAGAGTAAAGGCTCCATTGAGAGACGAGACCTACTAGCCTCTTTAAAGATATAGATCTCCATGTAATATTGAGAAGTGAGTGGGCTATAATTCCATCATTGAACAATGCCTCTGCACACACTGTAATGAACGCAAGCGGAAATATGACTCCAGGAGACATGGAAAACAACTAGGTCATTGTTAGCAAACAACCCCATGAAGGGAGTAGCTCTATGAGCATCAATACCAACACCAATGTAAAAGAAAATATGTAAGAAAACTTGGAAAAATAAAAAATTATAGTGAGTAGCCGGTGGATAAATGCATATAATCAAACATATGAAGCTTCCGTGAGATTGAACAACGTAAGATCTATTGGAAAGCCTTCATTAAGAGTCACGACAAGCAACCATATCAACCAGCTATCATTTGATATAGGTAGTAGCTCTAAGAGTAGTGATATCAGCATCCATATCTCCACCGAAAACGTAGATAAAGTGCTCAAGGATGATAAAGTAGATGTCACTATTAATGTTACCCACATCTTCGCAAATAACATGGGTAGAAAAAGGTGGTTAATATTTCTTGTTATGAGCTAAATAAGGATGAATTGGAAGTCTTGAGTAAAGGACTAAGATTTTACATATCCCCCAACCATATTTTGTAAGAATAAATTATTTGCAGCTTTGACGATGGGATAAAAAGTCTAAGGGATGAAGATAAGGAACAAATTAGACAAGATTGTGGAGTCGTCTTAAGAAAGGAAAAGCCTCCAAAAAACAATTTGAACCGTGGGCAACAAATTTCCCTAAGAATCCTAAGAAGCAATGAAAAAATTGTCATAGTGAAAGAAGACAAAGGGGGAGCAACGATATTAATGGACAAGGAAGAATATGTCACCAAAGTGAGGGACCACCTGTATAATAGTGGTAGTTATAGGGGGCTCAAGGAAAAACCTATATCTAAGATTACCAAGGTGGTTAGAAAGACCAACAAGGATTCTAACCTTGACGATATGATAAAGAAGCACCTTTCTCTAGACAGTACAATTACCCCACAAATTTATGGGGGCCCAAAAATTCATAAAGAAGGTAGCCCCCTCAGACCCATTGTCAACATTATTGAGGCACCCACAAAAAAATTAGCCAAGTATGTTGCAAGCACCTTGGCTCGACTAGTTGGAAAAATAAATTCATACAATAAAGACTATAATCATTATGTGGAGATTATAAAGAAACAAAATTTATATCCTAGGTATAATATTGTAAGTTTCAATGTTGTCCAACTCTTCACAAATATTCCTTTAGATGAAGCTATCCAGGTGATAAAAGAGGTCATAGACCCCTAGACTACAAGGCTTCCGAAGATATGTCTTCATTCTACATTATTTTCCTTCCAAGGTAATTTCTTTGAGAAAGCATATAGAGTGGCTATGGGGTCCCTACTATCCCTTATAATATCCAATCGTTTTATGGAAATTTTTGAAAATAAATCCTTGGAAACCTACCCTCTAAAGCCAAAATACTAGTTCAGGTTTGTTGATGAAACCAATGTAATTTGGCCACATGGGGACAAGGAGTTAATAAAAAATCTAGACCAACTTAACAACTTATCTAAGGACATCAAGTTCACTATGGAGGTTGAAGAAAATGATTTCCTCCCATTCCTAGACATTCTCCTCCTTAGGAGTGAATATGGATCATTAGGACACAAGGTGTTCAGGAATAAACCACACACTAATAACTAACTTCATGCAGAGTCGCATCATCATCTAGCACAAATGACGGAAGTGCTCAAGGCTCTCCTCACTAGAGAATTAAGAATATCTGACCCAGAGCATGTAGAGGAGGAGATAAAATATTTGAAGAAAGTATTTTCTAGAATTGGATATAAAAATAAATACATCATAAAAGCCATCAAAAGAGATAGAACCAGAAATGGAGCAGTACTCTCTTCGACAAGATCCAAACCTTCTATTAATAAGTCTTATCTACCATACATTCAAGGAGTCACGGATAAGATGGACATGGTTCTCACAAAGAAAAACATTGATACCTCTCTTAAGCCCTTAACAACCCTCAGACAAAATATGAGATCAGTAAAAGACAATATTGATCACCTCCAACACAAAGGGGTTTATAAGGTCTTGTGTTCATGTGGAGAATGCTATATTGGAGACATAGGAAGATCCTTCAAAATTAGACTCAAAGAACATGAAGCTGACATTAAAAATGGTAGAACTCAATCTTCAACAATTGCAGAAGACTTGTCAAGAACTTGTCACCATGTTTTCCTTCAAGACACAAAAATTATTGCCCAAGAAAAGCGTCAGTATAAACAAAAGATCTGTGAAGCCCTTGAAATTATTAAGCATCCTCGTAATGTTAATAGATATGGGGGTATGGAAGTAAGAAGGAGTTGGATCCCCTTACTCAACTCAAGTACCCAAGCCTTACAATCTTGACTATAACCTCTTCACCTTGTTCCCTTCTACACTTTAGCCCTCATTTAAACTTTCCTCTATCCCTCTCCATCATATTCACATATTCATTTTCCCTCTAAATCTTCTCACTTCATCCCCCTTCTCCTAATTGCTTACATTCTATCCTTACTAATTCCTATACCTAATAACTATATCATCTTACAATCTCTAATAATTAACCCTAATAATCACACTATTATCCCTTATAATATTACAATAAGAATTAATTCAAATTATAAGAATTACTATTATTATTAACTTTGTTAATAATTATTAGTACTAACTCAATGAGTTTATAATAATAATTATATGTTTATAGGGTTAATAAAATACTAATTATTATCGTTATTATTATTATTATTAATAACTTTATTATTACTATTAATTATGTAATTAATACCAATTTATAGTAAACTTAAACTAAACTAAATAATAAGGATAATTTATAATTATTAACTTTATTATTAATTAATATGATAATATTAACGCTATAAGGATTACCTATTAATAATTTCCCTTATTTTTATATTAAACTTTCATTACCATTAAAATCTTTTAGTAATATGAATCTATTTCTAATATTTTTTTATAATTTATATTTCTTCTTAAATATCAATTTTTTTTAGTTGGTTGACTTTTTTTACTTTACATTTCCATCCATTCCATATTAATATGCATCATTTCTCACTCTTCTTTGTAGGGTTTTTGTCCTGATGATGAGTCTTTTTATAGAATCGAAATGTCGACGCAAAAATGGCTATTGTGGGATTAATTCTGAATATTAAGCATACTCAAGATACCCACCACAAGAATCTTCACAAAATCACATAAAATTTGTTGAATCCTTAACCATGAAACAATTATTTGTATTTCTAAGAGATCACAAACTCAACATACGCAAAGAAAACAAAGAGAGCTTGGAAAACTTGAGGGCCACCAATACTCAACTTAAAGTAGAGAACTGACACTTGAGGAATATGGTACGAATGTTCAACCAAAGGATGATAGAGATGGAGCAGAACCTTGAGACCTATACTAAATTTTTTCCATTACTAAAGAGGTGATTTGAAGAATACCAAGACTTAGCTTCGTTGACTACCATGGGGGACCATCTCTTATTCTAAGAGAAATGGGAATAAATGTTGATTTCAAAATTCATAGAATGCTTAGAGATTAGAGTTAGTTAGTATAGATATGCATTGTAGGGACAAAGAAGTTGCAACCCAAGCCAAATCCATAGCTAGAACGAGAGCTAGTAGCTTAACCATGAGTTAGACTTAGAGCCATAGTCATAGTTATAGTCAGAAGCTATTATCAAAGCCACATTCTAGAGAAGTAGATAGAAAGTGCATTACACTAGATTGGTTTCCTTCAATATTTTGAAGATGAAAAAGCCGTTCAATGGGAAGGTGTTATTCGAAATGGATCTAAAATAACTAATGCTTGTAACACTCGATACTTGCAAGCCAATTCAACAATTTATGAATGTTAGGAAAACTATTGAATCGAATGTAAATATCAATGTGGAATATGAAAAAATGAGAGAAAAGCAATTAATTCAATGAAAAAATAAAAGAGAAGAGGCCGACTAAAGGGAAGTGAAATGTCATGCCTATTGGCCTTCCCATTACCACAACTCTCTCCATATCCTTTTGAATTTTCATTCTCAAGGGCTATTTTGCACAAGGAGAGGCTGATGGATAAGGAGCCATGAATGCATTGTAACTAGAGATCACTTAAATAGATTGAGCAACCATTCAATGTTGGTTTTCCCATTTGCGTTTCTAGGGTAAATATTATATCCATTATGTCTTCAATTTCTCTACAATTTCTACGTGATTTTGTTCTTTATGTATTCATGTTTTTATTTTGTTTATAATTTTTTCCAGTGGTTATGGGAAGTGAAAATCAAAGGAATATATGTTATTCTCTTGACCTATGAGAAATCCAGAATACCAGAAATATGAAGAAATATAGCCCATAACACAAATTTATCACATGAAATGAGAAAAACTACAACGAATTTTATTGTTCATAATCAAATTCAATGTTCACTTGCCTCTTCAAGGGGGAAACCTATAGTAGAGAAGAGATCGATTATGATAAGACTCAATGATATTTCCCTTACTAGCTATGACTATTTATAGCTAAATGAAATCCAAAACCATAAGTACTAGTGGTCCCTTGCGTAACATGGTTTAACCACTTTATTTATTAACTATGGTCCATTTACAACTAACTGTGGTCCCTTTTCTCTAATGCGGGTCAACCACTTACAATTATTAATGCGGGATTTATTGAATTACTAACGATGACTTTGACTCGATCCATTGTGCTTATTACATAAATAAAGGAATTAGGGATGGACCCTAACATGCCATCCCCCATCAAAAGCAGCCTTGTCCTCAAGGTTGAAGTTGTGGAAACTGTTGAAGAATAGTGGTTGGTTCCCAAGTCACATCTTCTGGAGAGTTGTCTTTCCACTTGATGAGGACTTCCTTGATCGTACGTGTGTGAATATGTCTTTAACGTGTATCGAGCACCTGTTATGGTCAGAGCCAAAGTAATCCTTCTTTATCCAATTTGGGTAGACTTGTTTGAAATATGCCATTTTTCCCCACCACTTTCTTGATGCATGATACATGGAACATACGATGAATTTTCGAAGTAGGTGGCAAGGCCAGTTTGTAAGTGACTTCTCCTATGCACTGAAGTATCTGATAGGGTCTATAGAATTTTGGTGGTAGTTTTTGGCAGCCCTGTTCTTTGAAAAATATTTTCTTATATGGTTGGAGTCACAGGAGTACCTGATCTCCTTCTTGAAATGCACGCTTGGAATGATGTTGGTCTACCTGTTGCTTCATTCGATTCTGAGCTTGGTGTAGATTATCTTTAAGATGGGCTATCATGGCGGCATGGTTTTGTAGGAGTTGATAAACTCCAGGGAGTTTAGAACATCCAGGGATATAAGAAATAGGGAAGTTTGCCATACATTGCCTCATATGGAGTCATCTTGGTGGATTCATGATAGTTAGTATTATACCACCATTCAACTAAAGGTAGTGTTGAGATGTTAGTGTTGTCATTGATGGCCATACAGATTGAATATAGCATAAGACACTGAATATATAATATATATATATATTATATATATATATATTTATATATATATATATATATATATATATATTATATATAATATATATATATATATTAATCCCAAGAAGCGTTGGACCCAAGGAGCAAGAGGAGCACTACGAGAGAGAAGAGAAGGAGCCAATATGATCCAAGAGTGGAGTAATAGACTTTGGAAATCTCAATAAAGCATTATTAGAATATATCACAACGCATACAATAAACTAGATCAGAGAAATATCATATTGGTGTTTTTATATCAACATTTTTTTTATTGTGAGTCACCACTAAGGATTTCTAATCTTATATCTCCAATCTCTGATCTACGATTTCGATCTCTTATCTCTAACTCTAATCTCCAATTTCTAATCTTTAACTCTGATCTCCAATCTCTGATATGCGATATGGACCTCCAATCTCTGATGTTCAATATAGACCTCCGATGCGATATGGACCTTCAATCTCCTATGTGCGATATGAAACTCCGATCTCCAATATGTGATATGGACCTCCAATCTTCAACTTCTGATATGCGTACCTGACTTGACTTAATAACAATTTAATTATCAAATTGCCTCCTCCCTTTATCGGAATTTTTGAATGGAAACTCTGATAAGATCCTCTAATTGTCGATTGTCGATTGCCAATATGGTTGTGGACCCAATTGTCATAATGTGTCTAATATCATATCATGTCTGCCTCATCTGAAAATTTCTATATGACAAGTATTGTAGTCTATGTCATGTTAAATCTTCCGATACAAACCTCTGATATCCACGTGGTCCCTATGTATGAGAGAAAAGTGATGACGTGACATTTGGGACCTCCCGACATCCATTATAATATGGTTTTGTTTGATTAAAACCTATGGCCCCTCTTATATTTCTATTATAATATGCTTTCCATGACAATGAAACTATGTTATATTTGGTTGATTATTAACAAAGACCACTTCCAACAGCTATTTAATATATTTTCAATGTGCCACCTTATGCACAAGTCAACCTCTCCTCTAATGAACATGTATTTTCATTTATTGGTGAAACTCATATAAACACAAGTCAAATACTTCATTTCAAGTATCGATTCAGTGAAGATCTATTACAGATATATATTATAGTCCACAACTCATGAACTAGGAATACCGAGAAGGAATTGAAGAATTAAATTGTATGGGATATTAGTTCTAGAGCTCGGAAATTGGATCTGTAGAAGACCTGTGGCTAGGATCACGGAACATGTCATTTTCAGTAAATCCCATATCTGTGGGATATTTCAGTTTCAGTGGAATGCAGATTCATGGGTAGTGTAGTCCTAGTGGAGCCAAGATCTTAATATAAAAGTGTGAAGGACTGTGATCTCTCAAGATTACTAGAGGAGGCTTAGCGATAAAAAGGGTGAAGCAATACTCAGACTATCTATGCAGGGGAAATAACTTAAAGGCTTGGAGTCACCGTCACCTTTGGAGCTCAGACTACACATTGGATACGTGATTACTTTAAGGAAAATCACCTATGTTTATTGGCAGCTCGGACTATGCTACAATGAATAGAGAGCTCAAACTTTTCTAGACCCTTTACCAGTAAATAGTTTGAGAGACTTAGATTAAAAGTGTCAATTGTGGAGGGCTTGGATGGACATCCTTTGGAGTTAACTCAAGACAGTCATCTTGAAAGAAGGATCAGATTCGTTTCTTTGAAGAAATTCAGATTACAGTAGTCGAATTTAGAAAAATCTTGTTGTTGAAGCATTGTGAATACTTCCTTGGAGAGTTATTGAAGAAGCCCTTGAAGAGGCTTAGAGCAGGTGCACAACTTGGGCTACCTATTGAAGACATCTTGAAGGTCTTGGAGATATTATTAGAGACTATGGTGCGTTGAAGCAATCATGAGGTGAATTTGGAGATAATTGTTTAGGTGCCATGAAGAGCAATGATGACACCTTCTAAGAAGATAAGGTTGTCATTGATGAAGTGATTTGGAGGAGGCATTGTTGAAGATAGACAAGACTTATTGCATAATATATTTGGATCCATAAAGAATCATCAAACATATCTTGACAAATTGCAGCTGAGGGTTGGAGCCCTACAGGTAGGAGCCTCATAAAGACAAGGTTGGTGCCTTGGAATATAGGATTGGAGCATGGTTTGAGTTGACTCAACTCTCGGATTTAACCAAGATCTTTTACTTTCATGATGTGATTAGAATTGCATTTAAAATAGCATCATTGAACATATATGCATGTTGTAAAGAAGAAGGAAAATGAAAAGAGTCAGCGACATAAAAAAATAACACGTTGATAACAAAGTTTGTCCAGGAGAGACTATGTCTTCGAGCCCCAATGTCAAGATGGTATAGCTCACTGCATTAAGTGCTGTCAATAGTGATGACGTTCACAGGAAGTGACATCGCTATCATACAAGGAAAATGCCCTCACACAGGAGTGGCACCAAGAGATGTTATGCTACCGGAACTCTCATTCAAAAAGGACTCCTATTAGTATGACCTAAACTCATGCATGATGATAATGAGCATCCCACCAACATGGCATAAAAGAGATCTCAATGTAAACATACATGAAAACACATGAGTATCCCATCAACATAACAAAAAAGGGATATGAAACAAAACATGACGAATTATGACAACAAGTACATCCCACAAATGATTTTTCATCACATCAAGCAGGAATCATGAACAAGTAGGAAAACAAGATCCCACATCAAACATCAAACAAGGATATATGTAGCACAATGCATCTCATAGAAAAAAGAAGTATATGAACACACTACATATACCTCACATCCTAGGGACATTTGAAGAAGAGGATGTCAAACTGCTAAAGTTGGTTGTACCATCAACCTCATGGTGTCGAACCTCATGGAATGAATACTCGCGTGTTGAATGCTGACACCTGCACTCCACTTTGAAAAGTGGCTGAAAACTAGAATGATCAAATGGAGAATCTGATTGCGCCATCAAATTTGTGGCATCGAATAGTGCGAAATCGACTATCAAATTTCTGAATTTTGAGAAAGTGAAAATCTGGGGCTTAAGGAATATTTTAAATCCCCCCTAGATTCCTCAAATATTCCCTCCTCCATGTGTTATGCTCTTAACTTGCAAATGATACCCAAATATAGAATATGCGAAGAAAAGATACCTATAACACAGAATATCAATGATTTTATTATTCAGAGAGTAATGTTCACTTGCCTCTTAGAGGGGGCAACCTCCAATAGAGCAGAGCTCGATTACAAAATAAGACACGATGCTCCTTGCAGGGAGTCTCTATCCTTT